>PVKA01001864.1:0-136162 GCA_004027165.1 Ctenomys sociabilis | reverse complement strand
ACACACACACACACACACACACACACACACACCTGTCCCAGCTCTCCATCTTAGCCAAGTGATGCCGCCGCTTGCCAAGTGTTCAGACTGACCTACAGGCCCAGCCAGTGAGGGCGAAAGCCAAGATGCAGGGCCAGCTGTCCCCTCTCCTGAGCCCATAGACTCAGCCTCTGCAGAGACAGGAGGAAACCAGCAAACAGCAGCTTCTGAGGCCGAGTGTTCCACGTGGGGCCAAGCATTCCATCAGTCAACAAGAAGGAAAAAATATTTTTTATTGACCAAAGTACCTTTAATCTTTAAGATCTGCCATAAAGTGAAGCCTTATAAATCCTCCTTGTACCAAACCTCTTAAGGTTTTAAAGGTCAGGCTGAATATATAAGGCCTAACAGGAAATAAATGATGTTTGGCTGGAAGTGTGTACTTAGATCTCTCATATGAAATTCAGCACAGCACCCATAAAATGAGGGAGGGGAACCCACAGATGTAAATTTTGCAGCGTCCCTTTGTGAAAGGTCAACTGTAATTCTGGTGTCCTGGGTCAGGCAGGGAAGACCCTCTTCCTCTTCCTGTGATAAGACTCCAGGCTACAGCCTTTTCAGGCAGTTGTGCTGCTCATCGAGAAGGACTTATTTTTAGACCTGAAAGGATGAGAATTCCCCACCCTCTGACCATCCTCAGAAGGAAATGGGCCCTTGCTTTTATTATTAACAGGGGCATAAAACAACAACAAAAAAATCTTCCAGATTTTTTCCATCTACCAGACATGCTGCCTGGAAAGCATTTCTGAATTGGACCTAAAAGGAGAAAAGATCACAAACAAGAAAATAGCCTTGATTGAATGAACATTGAATGTAGTCTTTAAAGGAGCTCTCAGAGTGAGGGGAAGTCTCCCCAGAATGCACAGATCCTGGCAAGATGAATGGAGTGTGTGCATAGATTTTGCAGTACCAGCACTGGAGGCTTCAGAGCTGGTGGAAGTCATGGCAACTGGCTACCTAATCCGCACTCTCATCATGTACATAAGAATGATTTCTGTGCCCCATCACAGCCAGAGGCAGAGCCAAAAGATGGCAGGAGTATGGGATCTTAGTTTGCCTTTGCAGGCGTCTTTTACTAGAAACTAAATGGCCTGTGATCTCCAGTAGACAAACATCACAGACCCTCAGACAGAGTCCTCTATGATAGGGAACCAAGCTGAGATCAGCCTGCTGAGGAGCCTGCTCCTTTCCATTCTTTTCCTGAAATCTTTCACTCTTGCCTGAAAGACTCAGGGTTTTTAAGATTTGTCTTGAGGGAAACTTGTTTGTCTTTGCACCGAAACAAATGTACTGAAGTGAAGCCATGTGTTCTTTTTCTTCTCTTTCTCCTTCTTTCCCTTTTTTCCCTTTTCCTTTCTTCTTTTTCCTCTTCCTATTCTTTTGCTTCTTCTATTGTGCTGGACCTCAGACCTAAGCCCTGCACATACCTAGCACGTACTCTACCCCTGAGCTCTGTGTCCAGCTGAGGCTACATTTTTGTTCTCCTGTAGAATAAACATCCCATCCAAAGCCAGGTGGAGCCCTGATGACCTGACTGTCCAGAGCCCCTGCCCCAAGTGCATGAAAACATACTCATCACCTGCCTTCACCTGATGCCTCATGAGGCTCTGAGGAGTCAGCCTGAAGCAGTGTGGGAAGGTAAGAGGCCACCTGTCCTGGACAAGGTGATGGGCTTCCGGGACCTCCAGGGGATTTCTTCATGCTCTAAGGGAACAATGCTGCATGGGGTCTATCAGTGAAGATGAATAAAGAGGGAGATGTGGGGTCTGAAGAAAAGCAGCACAGCCCAACTTGTTCTTTACTCTGAAAACTGAATCCCCTGCTCTTACCTCCAAGCCACGCCTAACCTTTCTCTCTATTTGACATTATTTTTCTTTCTCCAAAGTGGAGCTTTGACTTTTCAGGAAACAAAGCTGATCTCAAAGCCAGAGGACCTAAAGATTTCAACACAGGACAGACTGGTTACACTTTTTCCTCATTCATTCATTTATCCTGTCTGAACATTCCAAACGCAGACCATGCTCTGAACCCTGGAACTGGGGCACAGGTGGGCACCTAAGCTCTCTTTGCAGACCACCTCACTTCTAGCAGCCAGCTAGGAATGATTCTTACCCTACATCTCCTCAGCCAGGCTTGGGAACGTAAGATCCTCTTTTTTCTGATTTTTATCCATTTAACAAAAACATGATCACCTACAACGCTTGAAACATGGTGTGAGTATGAATCAGGTAAGTATCTGGTTTCCTTTGTGCTGGAGGGAGGGGGCTCATATAAAATAGAAGACCCAGCTGGGTCACTTTTAGTTTCTGGTTATTATGAATGAATGCACTTGTCCAGTTCTTTCTGTGAACATGTGACTTCATTTATCTTGAGTAAATACATTATCCAAAAGTCCGTTTTGTTGGGTGAATAGATAAATTGCAGGATATTCATTCAATGGAATATTATTCAGAAATAAAGAGGAATGAATTACCGTGACTCGCAGCCATGAGGAAGCATTCCAAAAGCATTGTGATGAGCAAAAGAAACAAGGCACAAAGGCGCTCATTCTGCACGATTCTATTTATATAAAGTTCTAGAACAGACGACACTAATCTATGGTGAGAGAAATTAGGACAGCAGTTGCCTCTGGCGGCAGGGAGAGGGGCGGGGGACTGACTGGAAGAGATGCAGGAGGAAGTCCTGCACTTTGTCCAGCTGCCGTCCACACAGGTGTACAAATTTGTCAAAACGTGCCATGCTGTATGCTTAAAAACTATTTATTTCATTATATGTAAATTATACCTCAACAAATATGCAACTAAACAGCACATCTGCTCTGGATTTATTTACATCTAAAGCAGTTACATATGCTAGTTGTATTATTTTTGCGCTTTTCAGTAGGATCAAAACAGTTCACAATAAAAATATCTTTGAAGCTGAAAAGTGAGGCATAAATATAGAATAGTGAAATCCCAAGTTCAAAGGGGTGTCAGAGTTTAGTCCGTTTTCCCACTGAACTTGGAGCCCTTTAAATATCCTGGCTGCTGGCTTCCTGGCAGGACTTGAGCACACTGAAGGGCAGCCTTTATGTCTCCTGAGCAGTGACTCTAAAACCATGAATGAAGCATCCCGAGGGCTACCTGCGGCAGCTACTGAGGAAACGCAACTGGGCACGGGAAGATTCCCAGTAGCCTGTCCTCCTGGATCAGCTCCACTCCAGAGCTATCAGGGGGCTGCAGGGAGCTCTGAAATCAAGTAAAGCTGACTCCACCCCTGCATGTGGCAGAGTCGCAGCCACTGGATTTGTCAGGTTTCATTCTTTCTTCTCAGGCTGAAACTTTCTCCCAGCACTGACTTAGGTCCTGTGCTTGTTATGTGGGCTGGCCTAGAAAAGAGCAAGGAGGGAGACAACCAACCTAGAACCAGGTGGGTCAGGACTTAGGAATAGGAGGTCAGCTGGGTGC
The DNA here is from genome assembly GCA_004027165.1 of Ctenomys sociabilis. NCBI lineage: Eukaryota > Metazoa > Chordata > Mammalia > Rodentia > Ctenomyidae > Ctenomys > Ctenomys sociabilis. Next base: position 132,677 of record PVKA01001864.1, on the reverse strand, counting down.
CTGGCACCTCCCTCCACTCCATGTAGGAGACAAGCCAGGTAAAGAGAACATTCTAGAAACTGTAGTCTGAAACGCAAAGAAGCTTTCTCCATGGCAACAGTACCCACAAGCAGAGGGTGGGGGACTGGGTAGCTGTTCTTTGACAGGGCAGCCAAGTGGCCCTGCTTGCTGTACTGTCACCAGGAAAAGCACAGCTCTGAGGACCTGTGAGCCTTGCTGGTCCTATACCAACATCTCCCTGGGCAGAATGAGGCCAAGGGACCAACCTGAGTCACTTAGAGTTTTAAAGCTTCCAGCAACAGATAACCGCTCTAGTCAGGGATCCCTGTACTTGCCTCAGGGAAAAATGAACTACCTAGCTTGGAAGGACAGACACTGGAGGCCATTTGGGGTCTGAGCAGCAGAACCACATGGATGGCCCCTGGATACAGATCTGGCCCAGTTGCCCTCATGTCTGCTCCAACCTTGGGATGGGATGCCCTGCAGCAGACTCCTCGAGTGACTAACCCATAGGGACTGAGATTTCCTCTACAAAACTTCATGGTACTGTGCTAACAGGAGAGCTGTGCCAGCACAGTGCCAGGCAGAGTTCATAGCCTGAGATGTCTGTTCTGTGCTCTCTTCGGCCACAGGGCCTTTGCCAGACAGCGGAACACCACAATGCAGCAGGGCTTGGTGGCCTCACAGGCCGATGGCTCTGAGGTGTCCCCCAAGGCATCCCCTGCACTCTCTCCACTTGACCTCACACAGTCCACTGAGGAGGTGGCTGTGGAACTGCAGCCATTTGGGATTGTTCCTGAATGTGAGCCTCCCACTGTGGCCTGACCCGAGAAGCTCGAATGGGAGCTTTCCTTGAGCACACTCAGGCTGCCTCTTCCTGAGCACCTCTGTCTTGTCTAGCCCAGCAGGCTCTGTTCTCCCCTGGCAAGCTCCCCCTAAAGCTGGGCTCTAGGGAAAGACACTCCTTCTGGAAGTCATGACAGATGCAACACAGGCTTCTCAGTTCTTGGCCTTCTCTGGAATCCTCCTTGGCTCCCACAGTGAGCAGGACCAGGAAGCAGGGTCAGATAACACAGGCAGGCAAGGTGGGAAGAGGAGGGGGAGAGGTACGCACAGGACACAGGGTGAAGCCCCTGCAGCACAATCACAGAGAATTCTTGCATACCCACTAGAACCAGCCCCGGGTCTTTCTGTTTTGCTGACTACTTGCTGCACCACTCCCTCCCAGAGCAGGGCCTGACTCATCAGAGGCCCAAAGGGTCTGATAGGCAATAACACTGTTTTCCTTTCTTTGCAAAACCACTTTTGGTGTCTTCTCTTTCAGAGGCTGGATCTGCTTGTGGCAGGGGCTGGAAAGCCAGGCCTTCTGTTCAGTGAGACCACTGCAGGGAGCCAGGGACCTGGCCAGGAAACTGAGGATGAATCAGGAGCCCCTGAGCCTTCTGCCCATGGGGCTGGGACATGGCCAGCAGCCATGAAGGACTAAGCAAGCATCCATGAGGAGTGTAAGGGGACAAGGCTGCTTGTGTAAGACAGCAGATCTGGGCCCAAAGAACGACCCCCCACAGTGCTTGCTCTTAAGTGTGCCATTCTGTTTTCTTCCTCTGCCTCCAGAAGATGAAATAAGAGAGACAGAGAGACACTGAGAGACAGAGAGACAGACACAGACACAGAGAGTGTGACGGAGAGACAGAGACAGAGAGACAAATACAGACAGACAGACAATCAGACAGACAGAGAAAAACCCAGCTTATGAGAAGCTCCATTTACCAGACTTGGGAGACAAACTTTTGTCATAGCTCAGCCCTTTGGCAGCTTGATGTGAGCCCCATATCCCTGAGAACTGGGACCGTGTGTTGGAGTTGCTATGCTAGTCAGGAAGCACCCTGCTTGAGAATGCCGGCTACTAGGCCCCTTGAGGCCTGCGCACCTGGATGCACCCTGTCCATCTGCTCCCTCCAGGCCCTCCCCACCATTCCTTCCATAGCCAGCTCTGCTGTCCGGGAGCCCTTCCTGCCTGAGGCACACAAGAGAACAAGTCACGTCACATGTTGTCTGTAGGTTTCTGCAGCTCCAGAGTCTCCATGGTGACCTCTGTTCCCCAGGATGCTGTAATTTGTCCACCTTGAAGTAAATCCTAGCAGATTTCAGGTTATTCTGCCCCCACTGAATGTCTCCTGCCCCTGGTCCCAAGACTCATCTATAAGGCTTTTTATGTTTTTGTATTCTTTTTAATCACAGCGTTTTACTGTGGCACTGGCAAAGGTCAAGTTTCTGAAGCCAGAGAGGGAATGCTAGGAAGCATTTCTATGTGAAATGTTACAGCTTTACACATTTTGTTTTTTATTTAAATGTACATGGAGAAATTGAATCATGGTAAAAGAAGAATGCAAATAGCTTTTAAAAAGGGTATGTAAGCTTGGCAAGCACAAGCACCTGGGTTCAGTCCCTATTACCACATGCCATGCCTGTCCTGTGCAGAGCTGGCCACTGAAACCAGGCATGGTGGTGCATGCCTGTAATCCTAGCACTGTAGAGGCTGAGACAGGAGGATCACTGTGAGTCCAAGCTGCATAGCAAGATCCTGTACCAAATCAATTTAAATATATATGTTAAGGGGAATGTAATCAAGTTATAGCATATAAATGTGCTCTTTAATTAAATTTACTATGCCTACTGGAAAACATCGAAAAGACAACTGTCCTAATAAAGCAACAGTTTGCTAGACATAGACTAAGAACCCTCATTTCTAGTGGGGGGAACAACACAAAACAAAAGTTCTACTTGTTTCTGTATTATTGTGACCATGAAGGTCAACAAAATATTCTGAGATAATTGCTGTTCTTCCTTTGTTTTCTGTGACACACTGATTGGCACATTTTATTTTTTGTAATACTTACAATGGCATCAAAGATACCCCTGTCTTAGGCTAAGACCAGACTTCTGTAAACCACCTGATGTGATGCTCTCTGTATACTAACAACCTTCGCATTTGCTTTCATTCTAAATAGTAAATTTATTTCGCTGACTGATGAATATAATGGATTTCTCTCCCTTGTCTCTTGCTCCTCTTGAAGCAAATTCCTAAACAAACACCTTCCTAGTGGATTATCTGGCATTGGGGTATCTTTCATCATTTGTTTTCTTGCATGTCAGTTTTTACTAGAAGATTTTATTTTTTTTGTTTTCCATAATTTTATTGAAGAACAAATAGCAATGAGACAGTTTCAAATCAAATTAGTAGAACAGATTCAGTAATTAATACATTGCATATTGTTTTCTTAGAGATTATTTGTTGTACAAGGTGCAGACATGATATTCTATTTACAAACACTATTAGAGCAGATGCCTCTATTCATTGAATTAAGAGAATGTAGCTGTATACCTATCTTTTTTTAAAAAAACTGAATTATAGAACGGTTTCAATAATTAATACTTTTTACATTGTTATCTTCCTAGTGGTTATCCATATATGGTACAAGAAGCAGACAGGGTATTCTGTCCAAACACTACTAGTGCAAATCTTTCTTCTCATAGAATTATGTGAAAGTACTGCATACTTATCCTAACGTACTGTTTATACAAACACAGAATGGTCCTTCCTTTGTATCCCCCCCCTTTTTTTTTTTGTTTAGTCCTGTCAGAGATGGTGCTTGAATTCATAGAAACAATCCAACACAGCCCAGCAGACCACAATAGTAGTGGGTTATCCAAAGAAGTTGTTGACTCGAGCCATTTACAGCTCAGCATATTATTATGGCTTTATTTTACTAGAAGATTTTAGTATTTACTCTATATATTCCTACTGTAGACCTGGAGCTCCCAGATGTATCTTCTTCCAGTGTGGGGTGTTCAGTTTCAGACATCATAAATCAAGCTTCACACTCAAGTTCATTTCTGCCATACTACACCATTGCAGCTGTTTCTGGACAGGCTCATCCACCTCTGCACTCTTCTTGGTGTAGTTGCTCTATAGTCATGGTAATGGTCCCATTTCCTGACTCTCATGAGGAGATTAACCCTCATGTGATTCGCATGAAAACAGGCATTTTCTGCCCTGCCTGGATGCCTCAGCTTGGTCCAGTGTGGGCTGAGGCTGCTGTGTCTGCCCTAAAGCCCCAGCCTGTGCTCAGTGTAGATTTGCAGCTCCCTGGACCAACCAGCTGAGATGTGTCCACTGCTCTCATTCAATTGCTAGAGGGCTGTCCACAACATCAGACATAGGACCCAAGGAAATGACAAGGCTGCTGGATCAATGCCTCCCTCCATCAGTCTTAAAGATCAGATTTGCATTAGGGGCTCCCTTTGGACACTGGTAAGCGGGCCACTGCTCATGAGTGGCTTTTTCTGGAGCTGGGTATTGGACAGGAGACTGCAGCTCCTCTTGAGAATCTTGCTCTTTCTGTTCACTGCTGTCTGCTGTGAGCTTTTTCATTTTCATCTCTCTTATTCTGCCTGTTGCTGGTCCCAGTAATTTGCAGTAAGTTGGACAACATGGACATATAAAGGATCTTCACCTGCTATTGATTTCCTTTTCCTGCTAGTGTAGCAAGTGGCATGGTTCCTGCATACTCTGCCTCTTCTTTCCTACCAGGAAGAGAAGGCCATTCCCTCAGCTGGCTTTTGAGATACAAAGGATAGTATATCTCACCAGGCTGGTGCACTCTAATATACTCTCCCCTTCATTGCTGAAGGTTTTCCAGCATTGTTTTATCCAGAGTTGAAATGACATCCTCTTTGTTTACTCAAGGTACACACTTTACTCTATTTCCTTTAATCATTACCTCTGTATTCTCCTTATGAGCTCCATTCTCCTTATTGGAATATGTATGGTAATTCTCCTCCTCTTCTTCTCCCTCAGCAGCATCATCAGAACAACTTTCTTCTTCTAGTTCATTTATCTCTCTTGCATTTCCAGACTGTTTTGCTTCAGCTCTCCCTTCTTCTCCTCCTTCTCCTCCCTCCTCTGCCACTTCCCTCCTCCTCCTTCTCCAACTCCTTCCTCTCTTCCTCCTTCTCTCTCTTCTTCTTCCTTTCCTCATCTCTTCCTGCTTCTTCCTCTCCTTCCACTTCCTCTTTTCAAACATTTTCTCCTTCTACTATAGCATCTTTTGACTCTTTGTCATCTACTGGGCCTAGTTTTACTAAGTATTCTCATTTCAAGTCCTGCACCTGCCCGATGGATAGAGGTATCAGTAAACGAAAACTTGATTGCTTCCTTGTGTATTTACAGTGAGTCAAAAGATGCTATGATAGAAGGAGAAAATGTTTGAGAAGAGGAACCTCTATCAAAGTACTGGCCACCCATATGCAGAAAAATGTATACTAGTCTGTTTTAGTTATTTTTCTCACTACTAAGACAAAAACCCAATTCCTAAAGTTAAAGGAGGAAAGGCTTATTAGGCTCACAGCTTTTAAAGATTTCAGTCCACAGCTGGCTGGCTCCCAGGAAGAGTGGCACCTGGCAGGCAAGTACCACAGAGGAAAAAACAGTCCATGGCAAGCAGAAAACAGTCAAAGGTAACAACACAACAGGGACAACATTAGCTCTTTCTAACCCCTTTATCTTATCCAGGCTACTTAAGGAAGATAGCACTCATACCCTTAATCCTAGTTTGGTTTTTTTTTTTTTTTAAGTACTGGGGTTTGAACTCAGGACCTTGCACTTGCCAAGCAAGCACTTATTCCACTGAGCTATCTCCCCAGCCCCAATCCTAGTATTCTTGACTCCACCACGACACCATGATTCAATTCCAGTGTCATATACTCTAGGTCCAGCCACTTCTGAAAAAGCCCTACCTATGACCACATGAGGCTTTCAGGGGACATCTAGATAGAAGCTTAACATAGTCTAATTCTGAAAAGATACCCAGCAGAGTCCAGTGAACTTTGAGATCCATCCATGCTAATGATGAATGAAATATGACAGAGTTCTCACAGCTGATTCCACCATTCAAAAACTATAAAGTTCCCCTAAGAGCTTAGTGCTCTTGATACAGAGATCCCAGCATCCTCTTGATACAGCACTACTCCCACTAAAATGTTGATTACACAATGAATGCTGTTGTATTTCAGATTTCAGATGCCTATCCTACAACCAATAATATAGTCTTTCACTTCTTGATCCTTCCAGGGCAATTTTCACATCAGTCTCAAATATTTTTTCAGTAGGGACCTTAGAGAGATCTTTATTCAAAAGTCTCCAGACATATTCCTGGAGGAGAAAAAAAAATTTCTTCACTGTTTTTTTTCAGCAGAAGGTGGGTCACAGTAATAATATGCATTTTCTACAATTGTGATACACCTTTTATCATGATTCATCATGATTTGCTCCAAAAGTACACTGGTCCTCAGGTACAATTTTAGAGATCTAAAAGAAATTATCCACATCTCCAGTAAAATACATGTCATTTCATTATAATTTTGAGAAAAGTCTGAATAGGAGCATCTTCAAATCCGGTAGCATCAACATCTTACACTTAGTTCTCCAATAAAATGAACATTCTGTTCTTTCTTTTGATATTCATCTGTTCCTTTTTTTGTACATGAAATCTGAAATCCCCTCCTTCAGCATGGAGCAAAGATCTCCTGCTACCTTAGACATGCAGGGGTGCAATGTAGCAATCAACCTTACATAAAATGGTACCAAATCCAACCTTTGTCCAGGAGCTATGATGAGTACTCAAGCCATCTTTCTCCTGTTATCTTTGGCTCACGTTCATGCAAAAGTTCCTTGCTGCTTTGTCCATTAGTTCTTGGTTGAAGCAGGTGGGCAGCTGCCAGAGGAAAGTACCTATGATGCTCTAGAGAGGAGATCCAGGGCTGGCTTCTTCATTCTCTTGACCTTGTTCATCAAAAAGTTTCTTTGTAATAACTGCAGCTTCACCTCCACCCTCTGACTTCAAGCATTAATTTCCAGATTTCCCAGCTCAAGTTTCAATTCGTCAGAACTTGATACCTCCTTGTTATCCCATGGGTTATTCTGCTTCTTTGGAATCATCTTTGTCAGACTCTTTATTCTGACAACTTTTATCATTGTCTTTAGACAAGATGGCTGTAATGAAAGCTTTCAACTCAGTAAGGTTCTGATAACAGTTCTGGAGTTCTCTAACAAGAGCAGTTTTTTCTTCAAACTTGAATCCAGAGAGCTAAGGAAGTTTTCCTCTGGTCCACGGCCTGGAATGTTTGGGTTTGTTATGAGGTTCCTTTCTTAATGGATGTTATTCCTGAGCTTCTTAGTGAAGCTGAAGTGATTCCTGTTTCTCTCTGAACAAAGCAACTTCTTGCTGATGTTTGTCTGTTCTTCCTGCTTTTCTCTCTCTTCCTCTCCACATTTCTCCTCCTCTTCCTCTTCTTCAACTTTTCCTCTGCTTTCTCCTGTTTTTCATTCTTTGTCTTCCTTTTCTCTTTTCTTCCCTCTTCTTCTTTTTGGGCTCAGGGACCTGACCAGCCTCTTTCTTGGCAGTGACCTTGCCATTATCCTCTGGTTTTTCCTTGCTGCTCACTGACCACTTTCCACTGCTGTCTTTCTCCTTGTTGTTTAGCAAAGATTCTTTCCCCACACTTGCTTCTGTTTGCACTCAGCTCATGTTATGTGACCCATAATGATCTCAAGCACTGGGCTTCCTGGCACCAACTCAAGTGCTCTGGCCTGCTATCTCCCCTCCTCTCCTCACCTCTTAGAAGTTTTTCATATTTAAGTGCAAAGAACCAAAAGGTGATGTCAAGAAACTGCCAGGAGTTTCTTGCACTGTGAGGATGCAGAAATTCACCAATTCATCTACTTCTGTTGAGCCGCAAAGCTTTGACTCAGGCAAACCTGTCTCAAAATTCCTGGTTCCAATCTCAAGTAGTCACAGAGACCTGCAGACACGACCGCAACTTTACCCCCAAATTTCCAGCCATCATTTGGATGGTTCCTGCCTAGACTGTTACCAAACTCTACCAGTTTCTACCTCCTAAGTTTTGGTAAAAGTATCTTGCCAAATGTAAGTTAGGTCTGTGTCTATAGGAGTTAAAGACAGCCAATGTTCCAGCACATTCCTCTGTAGGATTGGAAAAAGTCAGATGCAGAGAATGAGAGAGTAGAAAGGTTCTTGCCAGAAGCTGGGCTGTGGAGTGAGGCAATGGGCAAACATTGCCCCCAGGATACAGTTTCAGTCAGTCAGGAGGAAAAAGTTTAAGAGACCTCTTGCTTCTCCTAGTGATGAGAGACAACAATGGATTCTTAAAAATGGCTGAGAGTAGATGCTAAAGGTTTTAAGCTCCACAAAGATGAGCACGTGAGGCAATACACATATCAATGAACCGATTCAGCCATTCCATAGTAGACAATATTTCAAGACACCATGCTGTATACAATAAGTGAACATTTTTATTTATTTAACTTATAGTTAATTAATATGTTTAAAAGGAATCTCAGTGGTCCCTCTCGACTGTAGATAAAAGTCCAAGGCCACACAAGCACACCAGCAGTACAGCCAGCAGGCTCTGCAGGTATTTTCTCTGCACACACCCCCTCTAGGCATTCTGCACCCTGTGCCTTGATGCTCTCTCTTGTGCAGCAGCCACTTCGGTACCTGGTGACTGTCACTTCAAATCCAACCTAAAGGCCACTTCCCTGAGCTGCTCCAGTCTGTCTTCGTCTCTTTAGGCTCCTATAGAATTCAGTTCCAGCCTTTACGAGAACACTTGGTGCTTGGCACTGTCATTGTTTGAAGGATCTTCTCTTCACTCAGGTGCTGAATCCATGGAGAGCCACGGTGCTTGTCTTGTTTGTGTCACACGTATGAAGGGGTCATGAAACCTGGAATTGCTCTATTAAACATCACACTGCAAACTCAAGGAGTCACCGGCAGTTTTCCTCTTGCCCTCTACCGCCATCAGAAATACTGATCAAAAGGCCAGGGGCCTGTCTCTGCCCCTCTGTGTCTCTGTTTCTGTCTCTCTGCTCTGTCTCTCTCTCTCTGTCTCTGAGTCCATCTCCCTCCCCTGGGAGTAGAGTGGGTGGGCACCTAGTCCTTCATCCTGAGCCACATCCCAGCCCTTTTAATTTCTGAATGTTTGGATGGGACCTCCCTAAATCACTAAGTTGCCCAGGCTGGGCTTCAACTTGAATTCCTCCTGGCTCAGCCTCCCAGAGTGCTGGGACTGTAGGCATGAATTTATATTGCATTTCATCAAAGGAACTAGTGAGCCACCACCATGTTGTTAGAAGCAGTAGTCAGACCTCTGTCCTGGTTGTCCAGTGCCAATCGCTCTCCCTTGTAACCTCTTGCTTCTGCTGGCTCTGGACACAGCATCCTGTAGTGCTTACCCTCCCCCTCCCCCACAAGCAGTGGCATCCTCAGACCTCCTCACTGCTCCTTCCTCACCTTCAGCCTCTGAACAGTAGAGGTTTAGAGCTTGGCCCCGCTGTCTTCTGTTCTCCATCCAAACAAATTCTCTTGGTTCTCATCCAGATGTGCAGCTTTTTGTTGTTGTTTTTGAAGGAACCGATGCCTTTATTAATCGATACAACAGAAGTTAAAACCATGGTAAGATACTGTTTTATAGCAAATGGGAGACTCTGATAGATAAATGGATGACAGATAGATAGATAGATTATAGGTAGATGACAGATAGATAGATGATAGATAGATAGATAGATAGATAGATAGATAGATAGATAGATAGATAGATAGATAGTATATGGAAAAAGAACAATTCACATCCACTCCCAACTCTAGTGTTAAATTAGTAAGATGAACTTGTGAAACATTCTGGTAGTTGAATAGATCCAGAATGTGCACATACCTTTGAACTCATCAACTACCATAGTTCATTGCAAATAGCAGTGTAGTAGTGTCTAGTATAATAGTCGTGCCTAGATTTTTTTTTTTTGAGGCAGAGTCTTGCAACTGACCTCAAACTTATAGTGATCCCCCTGCTTCACCCTCCCAAATACTGGAATAACAGGCATGAACCACCTTCCTCAATAATATTTGCCAAATTAATGAGTGAAAGAAGATGAGAAAGTGCTTCAAGAGAACAGAGGCAATGCTAAAGTTCAAGAGAAAACAATAAATTTTAGCCAGGACGTCAAAAACAAAACAAAAAAAAAAAAAACCCAGAAGTTGGCTGTGTAATGGAGCAAAGACAACCGGTGTAGTTTGAATTTATAGACATAAAGTTATTGCAAGCCTGGCAAGCAGTGCCATGGCTGAAAGAAAGGTCAATAACTTCCCCTAAACAGAAAGTGAAAGGAGCAGATAAGATGTGAAAAAGAAATTTTGTTCAAATTTTCCAACTGATTCAAACATGAAGTCTGAAATCCTTCTTGAGATGGGTTTTCAATTCTGGTTTTACCCCACTGAGGCAGTTAAACAGAACTGGGACTTATGAAAATCTGTCCTTGGAGTAGGCTGGGCAAATTCATGCATAGTTTGGCAAGATTTTCTGAACTATCTCTCTGGATTTGGATGAAGGACATATAGGACAGAGAGCACGGCATGCATCAGGAAAAAAGTACACATCAGTGAAAACACATGGTTCCAGGGAAAGTAACAAATAGCGATTGAATAGGAGCTTCTAGAAAGGGGCAGAGACCACCCTGTAGAGCCGTGAATGTGGTAGGCCAGGAGGGCCCTGGAACACTCATGATAAGGAAGCAGAGCAGGATTGTGTGACTGAGGACAAAGGCGCTGGCCAAAAGCTGGTACAATACTGTGGGTGACTGGAAGTGAACTGTTACACCAGGAGACAGGGAGACGTGCTATGAAGGAGGTGGTTGAAGAAGAGGGTGGGGGCATTGAAGATGGCTCTAGGAGAGGCCACAGTCAGTTCCCAGTCCACTGACCCGTTAGCTTCCCCATGCTGAACCTACTAAGCGCTCAGCTGGGAAACAAGCCAGACCCTGCAGTCACAGGGTGGTGGTCTGCAGGGATTAACTCCTTGACTCAGCTTGCCACTGGGTAAGGACAAGGTAAGGGCACTGGTAAGGGCAGCAGGCCAGGAATGCAGATCCCAGCGGAATGCACTGTGGTCAACTGCAACCTGCCCCCAGCCAGCATGATGGCTCATTTTGGAGGCTTGGGACCAAAGGGTCTAGCATGATGGTGCAGTCCCATCTAGACTGTGAGTCCATTGTATGACATTTAGAACCCCCATCCAGCCCACCCCCAAGAATGTCCTGGCCTGCAGACCAGTCAAGAAAATGAATTAGGTCACAAGGACCTAGGTCTGGGAGGCTCTAGGAGTGGGAACTAGGATGTGGTGATGAAAGCCAGCATGGGTCCTAGGAAGACCCAATGTGAGGCTACTAAACCAGCCACAAGGCCCATGAGTTGGAAAGAGAGTCTAGGTGTGTGGCTAGCTTGGCTAGGGCCTGGTGGGACTTAGTGTCTCCAGAGATAAGGTGAAGGGGCTGAAAAGCCCATGTCTAATCCAACAGTCCCTTTCCCAGGCCTTCAGAAAAGCCTGAAGCACTTAGGCTAAGGACTGACCAATGCTTATATAACCTTTGTCTATTTCCTATTTACTGAGAAGAGAGAGTATACTTCTGAGTACACAGCAGCCAAACAACTCTAACACAGCTGCCCCTGCTATGCAAAGCAGACTTGCTTCTCTGTCACTCTTCCCTGTTTGATACTTTCTGGAAAGAAGAGAACCGGCAGTGAAAGGCTAGGGAATGGCAGACCAGGGAGACAGGACAGATTCTGGCCATCCAGGGGTTTATTTGCTCTCCTGCATAGACAGCACTAGGTGGCTGTCAGCTCGCCTTTGTGGTCAGCTTATCCCCACACCCCCATTCCTCCGCCACGGGTTCTATCACCAGAGCCCCAAGCACAAGGGGCCCTCAATAGTAGAGGCACAGGTGAGCCATGGAAAGACATGGGAGGGTGGGCCTTGGCAGGCTGCAGATCCAAGACTCTGCAACACTTCTTGAGATTAAGAAAGCTCTTCCGCTTTTGGAAGAGCTTTCCTCACACACTGTCTATGATGGTGAGGAAAGGGCAGCTCTCTAGCTGACCTGGTGCTCTCCCTTTGTCAGGACTCTCAAATGCTCTTAGCAGTTGCTTCAAACTCTCCTGACAAAGGAACAGGACACACACACACACACACACACACACACACACACACACACACACACCCCAGGCTGGGAAATTGCAAATTGCTAGAAACCTAAAATGAGTGCAAGTGGCAGTGGCCTGATCCAAGACTAAAACATTCATGTTTCAGTTTGAAGCCTTTCTAACATCTTACCCAAATCTCCACCCCTGTTTGTCTTAGAGCCAGTTGAGGGTTGGAGGCTCCAAGCATGGAGATCAGGCAGGAAAAGAGCTGCTCCGAAGCCTCAGCTGCTGTTGTGGAAACCTGAAATAAGGAGGGGATTGGGAGAGCAAGGCCTGAACTAGAGAGTCGGAGGCGTCAGGAAGTGGGTGCAAGTGGGCGGGTGACTGCAAACACCGCTCACCTTGTAAGATGTAAATGCATCCATCTGATCTCTGCATAGCTCGTGCCGGGAACCTCTGAGAGGTGACCGCACATTCCTGAGTCTAGAGTCCACCTAGGAGAACTGGGCACTACAACACACACTGTGCCAGGCTCTTTTACACTACCCTGTTGAATCTTCTTACCCTCAGGTGGCATAGTTGCCCCTATTTTAGTGCAGAGGAAGTTAGGGCTCAGGGGCACTGAGTAACTAATCTAATGTCACCCCAGTAGGAAGAGCAGAGCTGGGGTCCAGTTCCAGCTTTGGCTTTCTCAAGAACCCAGGCTATGTCTACCTGCTGGTGAGAGAAGAAGGAAGAACAGTGTTGAGAAATCAGGTTTCCTTCTGGGGAAATGACAGCTGTTATATCTTCTCGAGATGCCTGTCCCTTGGATGGTATTCAACAGCAGCACTCACTTTAGCTTAGGTCACACCTTGTAAGGACCGGTGGGAAGGAGGACTTTCACAACCACCTCAGAGAATGGTAGAAATGGTGGGCTAAATGTGTTTAGAAAGAGGAAGAGGATTTTGAGAGGGATTAATGGCCATGGGTCTTTTACTATAACTAAATTTTTAAAATTTCTTTAAAAAAGATTCCTGTGGAAATCCTAACACCAGTAACTCAGAAGGTGATACGTTTGGAGATGTGGGTCTTTAGTGGTGCTTAAACAGCATCATTAGGGTCCTAATCCAAAATGAGTAATGTCTTTATCAGGTCACAGACACACTGAGAGAAGACCACATGAAGACACAAGGAAAAGCCTACTTACCAGCCAAGAAGGGCATTCTCAGAACACACCAATCCTGCTGCCATCTTGATCTTGGATTTCTAGCTTCCAGAACTGTGTGAAAAGAAATTCCTGTTCTTCAAGACACCCAGTCAGTGAAAGTTTTTAATGGCAACCCAGACACACCAATATAAATTTCCATTTTGTTAAGTGTTATTTTCTAGACACTGTTTAGTGTGTTTTAGGGAGTTACATATAGAATTCCACTCAAGAGATAGGTGGGGAGGTTGATCTCTTAGCTAATATTATTCTTTTTATAAATCTCAGGTGATGGTATGTACCTGTCAACTCTCCTTCCATTTTAATTCTCCTGACAATAACCACCCTTAGCCTCCTCTCAAAATAACACCTGAAGGAAGAAGACAGAGGAGTCCGTGGATTAAACAGCCACCGACTGAACTTTCATGTCCACGCAACTGGCTGACCTTGTGGGTGGGACACAAGGCACCTCCTCCCAGCCCTGCTCTGGGTGAAGGTGCTGTCACCGTGGAATGTGACATGTCCACATGCAGTGCTCGCTGATCAGTTAGCAGTGACTGCTGGGATCCCCACAGCACCGCTGGGCCAAAGATCTTCGACAAGTGAGAAAACCAGACTGGATGCAGGAAGAGTTGCGCTCTGAATTTTGCAAGTATTTAATTTGAGTGCATCCTGTCATGAGTAAGCATGAGGTAACACCCACAGAAAGGGGGAAGAAGAAAGCCCCTTTGAATTGCTCAGGGTGGAGGAGGGAGGAAGTGAGAGGCGTTATAGCTATAACCCAGGGATAGAAGGGGAGGCTGCAAAGGAGCGCTTCAAACAGAAAAACAGCTGGGGGTGCAGATCAGTGCGCAGTACATGCTTAGCATGTGCAAGGGCCCAGCACCACAAAGACAAAAAGAAAAGAAAGAGAAAAAGAAGCAATAAATTTTACATACTGCACATTCTGAAAATCTTGGGAAATTTATTCAGGGAGAAAGTGTCAGGTCAAAGCTGCTTTGTAGGGAAGGTTTAAGCCTGTCTCCAACATCTTTCTTGTCAGTCAGTAGTAAAGAAGGCATCAGAACAAAAATGCTCCTCAGAAAGAAAGAAAAAACATCTTTATTTTTAACATTCTGTAGCTTAGTATATTCTTCAGACTTGATAAATCCCAAGTGGAATCTTGATTATTTTTAGAACCTACTTCTGTGTTTTATCCAACCCAAAGATCACGAAAGTAGTGTAAAAGGTGTGGCTCAATCTGTCTCTCACCTTAAGGAATGACAGCAAAGCTGTGCTCAGCCTCCAGACATGCAGAGAAAATTCTGCTCTGGAATAGCCTCTACTGACATATGTATAAAATATATAATGGCATGCTTTGTTTATTCCATCTTTATTCACATGTATAAAACAGAAGAGGAAAAAATATCTCTGTCTGACCTCATATTCTAGGAAAGAATATGTTCTAACCACACTTCATTACAAGTGTGAAAAATATGCTTTCTGAAAAGGAAAAAATGTATATGCAGGCGATGTTTGTGCCTCAGGCCAGGAAGTGACCCTTAGCTTCGGTTTTGCTCTCAGTGGTGCTGGACACACACTCACATTTCAATGTGACTGTCTTCAGGCATCTTAGCCGGGCGGAAGTTCCAGTAAGGCATGCAGGAGGTTGGAGCCTGCCAGGCAAAGCAGGATCAGAAAGCCCGGGGAGCTCTTGGCCTGTAGGGGTGTGGTGGGCGCCCCAGGACAGCTGGTAGTCAGTGAGATAGTCAAAGGCTGACTGCCGGGCCAGGCATCTCCAGAGACCGAGACAGGAGCTGAGCACCAAGGCAGCAAGCATCAAAGAGGACACAGGGTGCTGTCCCTAAACGGAGTGGTGTGATGCCCACACAGCGTCGGAAAGATGGTGATATACACGAGTGGGGCAGAGAGCCCACAGGGTGGAGTGGCGTGAAAGGTAGAATCCTTGGTATCTCCCCTGAAGACACATAGAGTCACAGTAATAATAAGTTATCAGACACCTTTTTCCAAGAGTGTGATGTGAGGCTTGGGCCCCAGGGCTGTAGGGGTTTTGCCAGCATCCAAGAAAGGAGTTTCCACAGTTGCCAGGTAGAGAATGTGGCCTGGATTGTGAGCAGAAGCCTACAGTATCTTACTATAAAATAGAAGGAAGATTAATTCTAATTACAAAAACTAAGTAGAATATATGAGTGGGGAATATAGAACTTAAAAAGATGAAATAACTAGTTTCTCAAAAAGATTAAACATAGAATTAACCAAATGATGCTACAATTATAAACCAGCAGTCATATGGACATTATTTATGACAGCCAAATGTAGAGGAAAGTAAAATCATCATTAATAAGCAAATTAATGAAGTAGTATATATGCATATTGGAATCTTAGCCTTAAAGGAATAAAATTCTGATACTCGCTACAGCATAGATGAACCTAGGAAGCATTCTGGTGGGTGAAGTAAGACAGACACAAAAGGACGATTACTGTACAATTTCACAATTGAAGAGGCAAATTAATAGAGACAGAAAGAACAGAGTTTGCCAGGGCCTCAGGACCAGGAGATAGAAAGAATTATTGTTTAATGCATCACTCATAAGTGTTGGACACAATGAGAAAAAACTCTGGAAATAGATAGTAGTGCTTGTTACACAGCATCAAGAATGCGTTAGGGCCCCCCAAATCCAGTTAAAATGGTGCATTTTATGTTACATGTACTTTTTTGAAAAAGATGAACATGTTCATGGATAGAAAAGATGGAAGGATTGAGTTATAAAGCACGGATGACAGTGCCATCTCTAGTGAGACAGCTGTTACCCCTAAGCTGGCCTCTGCTGGTGACCCAGTTAGATGTCTCCTGACCCCACATATGCTCTGTGCCCAGACATAAAGAAGACCCATGGCTGCTTAGCAAGGTGCTATTGGGCTGGGCACATTCTCTTGTGTTTCCTCCACTGCAGAAGACTACTTCGGCTCTGGCAGTTTTCTCAGCAGACCCACTGGTTCAAACCCCCATGCTTGTGGCATAACTAGCCTGTGAGTAGGAAAAGCTGGAGAGGCCAAGGACGCTAGTCAGATGGACAGTAAGAAACTGACCATCAGGCAGTGGTCCCTGCCCTCAGTTGCACCTTAACCTGCGTGTGTGAGCTTATGTCACTCACATCCTTCCCCTTGAAAAAAAAATGGTGATCCTTGGCTGATTCAGTCAGTTGCTGGACTTCAGCACCTTAGTGTGGCCTGACAGCCTTTGCTACTGCTGCATGAAAGGTGCTTCTGACACAGTGTTGATCAAAAGACCATCACTGTAGAAGAAGTGGCAAGGAATCACTGTGAATGGCAGTAAGGGCCAGCGAAAATCAGAAGAAAGGAGTGCGAGCTGGAGTAGATGCAGGTCTCACTGAGATCCCGAGATCTGTGTTGGGATCTAGGTGGTTGGCATGAAGTAGGCAAGGTGGCACATGCTTATAATCCCAGTCCTCAGGAGGCTGAAAGCAAAGGACTGCTGTGAGTTCAAGGCCAGCCTGGATACAGAGCAACACCCTGTCTCCAAGCCAACTACAAAAAAATGTGGTTGGCATGGTGACAGGTCAAGGGGACTGGGAGAATGGGGCAGCCCAGGATGGTAGGAAGCTGCAGAAGCATACAGAAGCTTTTCATGCTATGCTGACCAATGGGATGACCCAGGCTAGTGGCTGAGCCAACACAGCAGCCTGGCCTATTGACACAAAACCCACCCGGGCATTCCAGTGAACTTTGAATTTAGCCAACTTCACCTTTGTAGAGAAAACAACACATAGATCAGAAGTGGCCCCTCAAAAATTATCTCTTAGCTTTTTAAAAATATTATGTTCAGTACATATTTATGTTCTTGCATTTTTAAGTTTTATTTGTACATTTTAGATCTGATAATGATCCCATTCATCACAGGGAATGTGGACCATACACAGCTGCTTCTTCTGTTCTCTTTCCCCTCCCCTTCCTTCAAGCCCTTCTCTGTCTGTTTATTTACAAAAACTTTGTATCCATTTTTCCTTCCATTCTTTCTTTCTTGTGCCTTGTTCCTTTCCCTCTTCCTTCTCTCTTGTTTCTTTTTTCATTTGAACATTTTGTTCCCATTTCCCAATATCTATTGTACGTTTTGGTCTTTATGCTTTCACTTTCTCACACCAGTGAAATTATGCAGTATTTAAACACTTCTGTCCCACTTATTTCACTTGAGTCCAGTCTCTAGATGAATCCATTTTGCTTTTTAAAAAATTATCCAGGAAGAAAACAAGGTTTATTGAATAAAACATTAATCTAGGTGCTGTTAGTAATTCTCAGCAGAAAAATGGAGAAATTGAAGGTCAGAACTGACCCAGAGCTCCCCTGCTGCTGAATGACCTGGCTGGTGACAAACCCACTTAAGTTGGGCTGTACATCCTGTACCCTTTCTCAAGGTGCTAGTCTAGAGAGAATACAGCTTATACTCAAAGGGGCACCCAGCGGGTCCTTTGGTCATCTAGAGAAGAAGGCAGGTCTTGTACTCATTACTCAGTGGGAGACTAAGTATGCTACAGAGTCTATAAGAAAAGACTGAAATGAGTTACATTAAAAATAGGGCTAGCTGGGTGCTAATTAGTCAACCTCTAATAAGTGAGATAAAGGGCAGGATGTAATTATCCATAGCATGAAGGGACCTAGGTGTTTCCCTCAGTGGGCAAACCCCTGTGGATGGTCATGCTAACTGAAACTGAAAATATCTAGAACTTAGGGTTTTTTTTTTTTTTCTTTCTTTCATAAAGAACATAGACCATTTTATTATATTTTGATACATCTATTCCAGAGAATGTGTAAGTAACAATCGGGATTGTACAGCAGACCAGATCCTATAGAAGAGAGGCAGACCTCAGAGGAGCAGCTCCAAGGTGCAGTAATCCAGGCAGGTGAGGTCCCACGCGGGGCCTTCCTAAGCAGGCGGGGCTATGGCTCATCTCAGAATAGAAGGCCACCACAGAGGTGCTTGAATGCCTGCTCATCCTTACTTTTCATTTTGATTTTTGTTGTTGTTTTATTTGTCTGGTTGTTTTTTGTTCATTTTTTTTTTTAGGGAAGGGTCTACAGGGTCTTCAGGGTCTCACTACTAGATCAGACTAGTGATCCACCTGTTTACCGCCTCCCAAGAGCTGGAATTACGGTGTGGGTGTGTGCCACTACACCCAGTCTCAATTGTCATCTCAGCATGCCTCGAGGGTGGGGCCAGGGATTGAACACCCAGCTCTTGAGCTTGCTTGCAGGCACTTTAATTCGCTGAGCTATTTATCTGTCCTTTCCCGGGCTACATATCTGAGTATCCCATTGAGCTGAGAGAGGCTGTTCATGTCATGACTTTGGAAAAACATTGTTTCAACAGAAATGAGTTGATCAGTCTCCTATAGCACCAAAAGCCATATGACATGAATATAAAATGCCCCCAGAGGCCACAGACTGCAGTGGGGCTTGGCTGCTGGCTGATGAGGGCCTAGAAGGGGACTGGCTCATGAGGATTCTAACATCAGTGGACTCAATCTGATAGCACTGAGAGGAGAGGGAACAGACAAGGGGGTGGTGGAAGGCAGTGGACCATGGGGCCTGTTGCTGGGAGCTGTGTCTTGTCCCCACCTGTTTCTCGGCTCTCTCATCTTCTGTGTCGACAGCCCCAACGAAGTGAGCAGCTTCCCTCTGCATGCCCTTCCGCCTTACATGCCTACCTCGTTGCAGGCCTGTCTAGGGCCAGCCTGCTGCAGACCAAAGTGTCTGAACTCATGACCCGAATTAAGCTGCCTGCCTCAAGGTTTTAGTTTCAGGTATTTTGTCACAGTCATGGAAAGTTGACTAACATAATGGCCTTTTAATGTTTTTCTGGGTTGGACATTATCATTTAGAAATTGTGGGTTGGTGGCACTTCCCTCTTTGTACCTGAAAACGCAGAAGGACTGCAGGGTTTCTAAAGGGATTGGTTAGCTGTGTGCGGCCTGCTCCCCAGTCGCTCAAAGCTCAGGCTGACAGCTCTGTTCCTCCGTGCACTGACCAGGATCCAGTCAAGCTGTGCTGCAGTTACAATAAGCATCAACTGAGCCCCGCAGAACCAGTCTGCAGTTAAGTCAGGACATACATGTGAGGAACAGGCAAAGCACCTGAGCTTGCCTTGTGCCCACTGGGCGGCTCCGTGGACCGTGTCTCTGCAGAGTCACTGTGAAGACCACATGGATGATGGGACTCAGGCTGTGGAAGCCCCCTAGCAGCATGCCACAAGACCTTCTTTCCCCTTGTAGCATTTATGTCTTCACCAGTGAGGAGATAAAGCCCCAAAGTCCCAGATTTTCTCCTCTCAATGTAATTTCAGGTCATTTTGTTTTCAACAAGAGAAACTTTAGTGAAAACGTAAGTAAATATGCTTTTATATTTTCTTTTTCTTTTTTTGATACCGGAACTTGAACTCTGGATCAAGTGCTTGCCAGGCAGGTGCTTATGCTACTGAGTTATATCCCTGGCTCTATGTTTCCTTTTCATAAGAATGTTTTTTTAAAAAAAATAATATCACAAAGCTAAAAAAAAATCTTTTCTGGGGCCGGGAAGACAGCTCAGTAGAATAAGTGCTTGCCTGACAAGCACAAGGTCTGAGTTCAATCTCCAGTGCCACGAACAGATAAATAATTAAATAAATAAAATTTCCTGACTGCATATTCTGGTATTTGTTCTGGACAGTTGTGCACAGCAGGATCTTTGCAAGGCAATTTAAATATTTTGTTCTCTGGATAAAAATTAAGTACCAATTACATTACTTTACCTAGTTTTACCTAGGTGGTAAAATGAAGGTATGGGACACTGGCTGGCTTGAGATGACAATGCAAGCCAAAACTGGCCCACACCTGGGTCTTCTTGCGTCTAGGCTGGCTCACTCTCCACTGCATAGATTTTCCAGAGAGCCTCAACATCACGTTGGCTCCTGTGTAGTTTCAGACAATTGCTCAGCTATTTTTAGTGGGCAAACACACTGGGGAAGTAAGATACCAACAAATGAGAGGAAAAGAATATAAGGCAGAAGCCCTTTCAGAGGTGAGACAACAGTTAAGAACAAAGGATATCATGTCTGAATCTTGTACAATGAATAATTACTAAAACAAATATATGCAATGTATTTATTATTGAAACTGTCCTACTGACCAGTTTTGAAAAAAAAAAAAAGAACAAAAGGCTTGTAAGAGAAGTTGAGGACAACACTGCAAGGATGACACCACAATGGATAACACCCGTGTTTTCATGATAGCCTTTTTCTTCCACAGTTCAAGCCCTTCCTCTGCTGCATGCTTTTCTAACAATATTAGCTCTTTCTCTCTCTCTCTCTCTCTCTCTCTCTCTCTCTCTCTCTCTCTCTCTTTCTCTCTCTCTGCAGTGATACATCCTGACAGTCACTATAGCTTGACCCACTAAACTGTAAAACTGTAAACTCTATGAAGGTACAGTTGCTCTTTGGGATGCATATTTACTGAATGAATGACTGAATGAATAGGAAAACATGCACAGCTGGAGTGACCCAAAAGAGACAGCCCTTTTTTATCTCCTATTTGCAAAAGAATTTGGTCTTTGAAAAAACATTTGTCTCTGAAAACCTGGAGGAGTTTCATCATAATGCTAGAGACATCTAGCATTAATACAAATAAATGAAAATGATGGACTTTGCCTTGTGTGTAATTATCCTAAGGGAGGGCCAGAGAAGAGGGGCATACTGCTCTTTCTGTGTGGCATTTTAGAGTACTGGGCTTTGAGGGGGCTGAAATGGAAAGGCTGACAAAGCTTGGCTTGGGGTTGATAGAAATACACCCACTCAGAATTATACATTGTTGGAAATGCAACCGATCTGAAACTGCCCTGCTATAACTGTCCAGCTGTAACTTTTCATTTCACAGATGAAGAAGCTTGCAGTCAAGGGAATGTCTTACCCTCAGCCACTAAGCCAAATGGTGCCCTAGCTCCCAGACTGAATAGTTTGCAAATACGGTAGTAAATAAAACCACGTGTCAAAGCCTTTCTGAAGAGTGCTTGGGTTTGAATCTCAACCTTTTCAGTCATTAGTAACTATGACACAGTATCAGTGTACAAGATTGGGGCTTCTAGACTAATTTGTGACAAAATCAGCACTAAAATGTAACAAAAAATCGAAAGTCAGGCTGTGCTTTGAAGGTTTTCCATGTTCCATCTAAACCTCGGAAAAATTCCACTGCTCTGTAGCCCTCACTTGATGGGCAGTGTTCAGTTGTATGTGCAAAGGTTGCTTAAGAACGCACTAGGAGACACAGGCGTCTGCTGTGAGCTCCAGTTGCCTCTCTGGTCTTTTGAATGTTCCTGTAACCAGCTACTGGCAGAAGAGACCAGAGTAACAAACAAGGCTCTGTTTTGGCTCAGGAATGTGGAAAGGACCTAACTTTTCTTTCCATTGTCACCTTGATGCTAATTTATTAATTTTTTTTTTTTTTTTTTTTTTTCAGCAAGCTTTGTACTCAGGTACTTGGGACAGGGCAGTGAGTCAGAGGTTGGCCTCAAAACCAGAGAGAAGCTATAGTTCTTCCCCAGGGATTCACCCCGGGCTTCAAATTCCCAGATCGAACAACTTCCTAATTGGAAAGAAATGTTCTTAAACAAGGCAGTTTTGCTGGAGCCTGACAGTGACTAATAAGGTTGGTTTAAAGACTAATGAAGGGGAGGTTGGATTTATATGGCACAGTGATTGTTAAAAAGTATTTTCACCCTGCGGTTTATAACTAAATATAAATAAAATATTTATCCTTTTGCAATCCCATCCCAATTCCTGTAGATAGGCTTTCCTCAAATTAACTTTGAAATGACACTCAAACAGCACTTTCCTCCCCAAATGCCTTTGTTTTCTGCAAGATCTGCTTATTGAGGTACAGATTTACAAGGTTCCTGTTTAAACTGTTTCCCAGCCGCTGCCGCAGCAGCCCGGGGACGGGCTGAAGACCAGTTTTCTTCCATCTCTGTAGCAGAAAACAGGCAGCGCTCACACTGTATCCATTTAACTGTGGGCCAAATGGCACAGACACGTCAATTTAAAATTATCTAGGGTTCTTACTCAGTAAGCCGAATAAACACAATGCGCCAAGTTAAGTTTCACTTACTGAAATTCATACAACTGAAGGGTAATTCCTGAGTTGGGGAAGGGGATTGCTGTTGTTTTATTAGTCCCTTTCAAAACCCAGGACATTGCGTTCATAACAAAAACGGCCCTTGGTTTAACTGCGTCAAGTCCGAAGTTGCTGCCCCCTGTAGGGTACAGGCACGCAGGCGCGGGCAAACACACGTGGACACACACTCACACGCGCCCGCTCACACCCCCTTCCGTGTGACTGGCCTGCAGGATTTATGGGCTTCACCACCACGGATTACTGTCAGGTGCAGAAAGCAATTCTTTGTTCTGTGGGGATCTTCCTCCCCCCCATTCCACTGTTTACGGGTCACGTGAGCGCAGGGCCCGGCCAGGCCCGTGAGGTGGCGCCCCCAGAGCAGGGACACAAAGGCCTGGCGTGGCCAGCACCTCCCCGGACGTCCCTCAGCTCCTAGGACACGCTGAAACTAGTCCAGACCTGCCTGCGACTGAGAGGCTCCTTTAAGAAATGTCCAGTCATCTTTGCAAAGAAATCGGCTTTTCCTCCGGCAGGGAGAGCAAGGGCCCTGCGGGGGGCCGGGTTTCTGCGCTGTGGTACAGCAGTCCCCAGAGAGCCAATCAGCTCGGAACGTCGGGGCACTGAGGTCTCCTCCGACAGAGCGCATTCCTGGAGCGCTAGCGCAGGAGTCCTTAGCTGAGGCAGAGACTCGCAGCCACCCCAGCAGGAGAAATCCGACCCAGGGCCCACAGCCCTCCCCAGGGAGTGGGCACCCGGCGCTTTGCTTTGCTTTGCTTTCTTACTACCCGCGAGGCTGGCGCCCCGGCTCCTGCCTCCTGCAGCGCCGGGTCTGCAGCCGCAGTCCTTTCTAGGGCTGGGAGCAGGTTGAGCAGCCCTCGGACGAGAAACTAGAGTCAGGGGTTGGGTGGGGTGGGTAACGACAATCAAAATTAGCGTCTTACTGCAAGGTATTAAAAATTTAATACGAAAGACCAAATCAACATTTTATAAATAAAACCAGGACCATTGTAGCGCCGTATAATTTTGAGACTGCAGGCAAATAGATCCCCACGGGCAAGCGGCGCCCCGCAGACCACCGGAGCTGCTCGCTGGGCCGGCACTCCGGGAGGGAGCGCGGGTCACAGGCCTCGGAAGTGGAGTCTCCACCAAACCCCCTGGGGAGCGGAGGGCTGCCCGGGGGCTGGAGGCAAACGCGGTACAGAGCCGCTCCTCCCGGAACAAAGGCGGAGAGGAAGGAGCCAGGGCAGGGCCGAGCAGGGGCGGGAGGGGCCCGGTGGTTCGGCAGCCCTCGAGGCCTCTGTGGCCCTCCACGCGCGGCTTGAAATGGAAGAGGCAACCTCGCGCCGCAGGGGAGCCCGCCGGCAAGCCCTGCGCCCCCTTCGTGCGGCGATTCATTCTCACTAACAAGACTTGGCAAGATGTCGGGTGAATGACTTTGGCTTCGGTGAGGGCCCATCGCGTGCGCACACAGGGCCCCTGCCAAAAGCGGCCTCTGGGAAATTAAATGCATAACTGCAGCGGGGCGGGGGAGAGGAAATGCTTTGTGACCTGGAAAGAGATGCAGACACCCGAATGGGCGCCGGAGTTCACTACATCCTTTCCAAAGGTCGCTTTCTGCGCGTATATTTTCTGATCTAGCTGTACACCAGATGTGCACCCTTTTTTTTTCCTGAGGAGGCAGTTAACAGGTGTGTCATACGGGGCTGAGGACTTCCCCAAAGCATAAACGTCCACCCCCCAGCTCCACGCCCAGGATTAAACACCTTTTAGGAAACGCGGACCAGAGCGCAGCCCGGGGCTCCACGGTTGAAGCCACGCTCGGGCAACGAAAGCCTCGCTCCTGGGGGTGCGGGGAGGAATAAAGCCCCAAAGCCCACATTTCTCTCCTTTTTCTGGTCTGCGGGCGGGAGGGCTCTTTCATCTGCGAAATTAGGATTTGCCCGCGTTTCACGGGTAATCAAAAAGCAGATTTAAAGGTTGAAGGGTGGAAATGGATCACGATAATGCGTAAGATAACGTCTGAAAAATCGCATTTACAAAAACGACTGGTCGGGCCGAGAACGCACATGAAGTACGGGCGAGGAAGTCCCAGGCCCTGCTGGACAGGCAGCGACGCCTCGGGGCCGGCAAGAGCCCTCCGAGCCTGCGGGTTTCAGGGGCGGAAACGGGGGCCGAACCCTGACACCCATCCCGGCCGCGGCAGGCGGCTTCTCGGCGGGCCGTTGTCGGCCGCCAGGGCAGAGAGCGCGCAGCAGCGGCGGGGCGGGCGGCGGACAGCGCGAGCGCCGCTCTCCATTCACAAGGTCCGGGCGCAGGCCGCCTCCCTCTTCCTCTAGGTCTCGGTTTTATGAATGGGCCCGGCCGCGAGCGCCCTGTTTACTCCGGTCTTTGTGACGTCTCGGCCCCGTGACCCGGCGCGAGCCGCCGCGCTCCATTCACGAGCCCGGGCGAGGGCGGGGGTGGAGCGGGCGGCGCGAGCGGGCGGGCGGGGGGCGGCGCCCGCGGCCCGGGGGAGGCGGAGTCTCGGAGGTAGTAATGAATCGGACTCCGCGGGGCGAGCGGAGCGGCGAGAACAAGTCCCGACAGAGCAGGCGAGTGCGGCTGGCCCGCGCGGAGCTCCGGCCGGGCGTGGGGAGCGGCGGCGCCGGCAGCACAGGCGCCAGCGGCGGCCGAAGGAAGGGCGCTGGTGCTCTCCCGTGAACGCGCTCCCGGCCCGCCGCCGCGGCGCCGGGCTGCTATGTAACCCGCGGCTGCGGAGAAAGGGGCCGGGGAGCAGGGGCCGCGCTGACCGTCCTGCGTGCGGGCGCAGCCCGCTCGCCCTTTCTTGCAGCCTCGTCGGCCCGGGTGCCCCTCGCCTCCTCGCGCGCCAGCAGCTGCGGTGCCCTGCGACCATGGTGACGATGGAGGAACTGCGGGAGATGGACTGCAGCGTGCTCAAAAGGCTGATGAACCGGGACGAGAGCGGCGGCGGCGCGGGCGGCGGCGGCGGCCACGGCGCGCTGGGGCTGCTGAGCGGGGGCAAGTGCCTGCTGCTGGACTGCAGACCGTTCCTGGCGCACAGCGCGGGCTATATCCGAGGCTCCGTCAACGTGCGCTGCAACACCATCGTGCGGCGGCGGGCCAAGGGCTCGGTCAGCCTGGAGCAGATCCTGCCGGCCGAGGAGGAGGTGCGCGCACGCCTGCGCTCCGGCCTTTACTCGGCAGTCATCGTCTACGATGAGCGCAGCCTGCGCGCCGAGAGCCTTCGCGAAGACAGCACCGTGTCCCTGGTCGTGCAGGCACTGCGCCGCAACGCCGAGCGCACGGATATCTGCCTGCTCAAAGGTAAACGTGGACTCCTGGGAGCTAGCTGGAGGGCAGGAGCGGGGGGCCTGGCGGCCTGCGCCTTGTTTGGCAAGGGGAAGCGGTACCCGGGTGGCTCCGGGCTGCGAAAATCCCGGTGCGCTCCTTTGTGCGCGTTGCCGGGTGAGTGCAGGCGCCCAGCCCTCCGGGACTGTGCGAGCGCGTTTCCTTGGTCACCTGCAAGTTCCCCTGAGTCCTGCTCTTGCTTGCACTCACTATAGAGGTTCTGGCGTGAAGGGCAGGACGACTTCTCACCACGGCCTCCCTTTGGAAATTTCGGAAAGTGCTCCTGGTGCGGATGGCGGCTAGGCAGGGCCGCTAGTTCGGCGATTTGGGGCCAGGCACAGAGTCTCAACCCGAGAATGTAAGTGACAGGGGTACACACATAAAGGAGTGAGCGCCGAGGCGCGATCGGCCCCGCAGGGTCCACTGGAAGGCAGCCCTTGGTAGGAATGAAAGTTGGATGCAAAAATGTCGGGAGCCATGCGTGTGTGGCCGCCCGCTGCCTGAGTCCGGAGTCTCCTGGAAGCTGGCCACCTCCTCCCGCCCCGAACTAAACCCGGGCTCCGAGAGCCAAAGGCTAGAGGACTGGGCATTCTAGGAGCCGCCTAGTGGAACAGCGCCACTGCTCCCTGCCAATCCGGGCAGCGGAGCATTACGACCTTTTGTTTTAAAGACACCACTCTCGACTATCTGGTGGCGGCGCGTGCCTGGTTTAAGTGAACCCCAGAGAAAGCCTCGGCGACGGGCGGTATGGGGACTCGGGGTGGGTCGTCAAATTTGACGACTGGAATCTCCGAAAGGACCGCGTGCGATCTTCTCCGAGTCTCAGGAAGGACTTCACCGTCCGCACCTGCCAGGCGAGCTGGATTCGCTGCGCGGGGCTCCGGCGGGCGGGCGGGGTGGGGACGCCCCCTGCCGCGCTGCTCCCCCACCCCCACCCAGCGGGCGGCATTCCGCGCATTCTTTCGCCGGGTTCGGGTTTTCGCTTCTGAACCCAGAGGCGTTTCAGAGTGGCGTCCTCCGAGAGCTGCAGCTCTCTCTGCAGGCGCCCTCCTCCCCCTCCTTTTCCCTCGGGACCTGTGAGACCCCGGAGAAAGGGGGTGGCGGAAACCTCCCTCCCGCCCCTTCCCAAAAGCACAAGACTGTTCTGTAAACGCAAGTCCGGCTTGCCCCTGCTAAACAGCGGGGGGCTTTGTTCTCCGCAGTTGTTTCCTGACCATTTGACCTGTCAGCTGCTGGGGAAATGCTGCTGTTGACCTGCGGGTGAACTATTAAGGCGATTTTGCTGACTTTTCTTTCTTTTTCTGTGAGGGCCGCCTATTGCATCTCCAGTTGAGCTCAGATCCTTTCCTTTCAACTCAAAGCACTTTAGGAGCCAGTGCCGTCAAGGGGTTTTGTCCTGCCCCGCGCGCTGCTTTCGAGTCCGGCCAGGTACTGCTCAGAATGCCTGGCGGGCATCTGCGCTATTGTTAGAACTCGCGGGCTCTGCCCGGCCTAGTGCTGGCGCGGAGGGGAACACGGATGGGAAAGATAAGAGGTTTTCCTTCCGCCCGCAGTCACCTTCGGGAGGAGAGGCTGACCATGATCTGACCAGTGCCTCCTGGTTCCGAGCCCAAGCGCTCAAGGTCCTGAACACAGGACGCACAAGAACGTCCCAGGCCCGGGCTGGAGGCAGCCCCACGTGGTGACTGGCAGGATTTGTTTTGTTTTTCTTCCTGGAAGAAATAACGGCGGGCGCCGCCCCGGAGCGGCAGCTTAGCCCAAAGCGTTTCGAGGGGCATCTGACACTTGGGCACTGCTTCCGCGGAGAGTGACAAGTTTTTAAGGTGTTCCCTTGGAGACCCTCTACCCAGCCTGGTTCTGAAAGCCGCTCAGCGGAGCAGTTGCAGGGAAAGGCAAACACTGACCAGCAGTCCGGGTTGAACAGGCCGCCTTGGCGCAGAGCGTCCGGTGGTGGGTGGTGCAATGCCTGACCTGCGGAAAAGAAGCGTTTCCTGCGAGGCCGGCCTCGCTGTTGCGCCCTGTGGGGCAGGAGAAGCACTCCAGCCTCTCAAGGGCCACTTGCTTCCACGTCGATTTGGAGGGTGTCTAGCCTGGGCACCAGTGTCCTCAGGAATTCTTGACCCCAGGTCCGTTGGCCTCAGTAACAAGTTTCGAAAATCTGGAGGCGGGGGCTCTCCAGTCTTGTTCAATAGTGCAGGACAGTAGCAGCGAGGATAAGTGGGCCTCGTTTACATGGTTTCAGTCTACGTGTCTGGGGGGGAGGGGCTGGGCTGTCTTTAAAGCAGTTTCTCCTCTCCTTCCTGGGGACTGAAGGAAGCTACCCTAGAGGGGAGGGAAGGACCCGCCAGTCTTCCCTCCTGTGGGAAGGTGCAGGAAAACCTGGGGCAGGCCAGGGAGTCCTGGCTTCACATAGAAAAAGGCGTCCTGTGGAAGACACATAGCTTCCTGGGTGAATACTTCAACCCAGAGACCTAAAGGGCTACAAGGGAACTTTGGGATGCAAGGGAAGAAAAAGCCATTTAGATGATCTTAGTAGCTGAATTACTTGAGGCTTGGACTGCTGGGTTTCCACCCAAGGTGCTCCTTTTGTTTCCCAAAGATACTTGTGTGTGCCTGGTGATGTGGAGTGAGAGGGGCAGGAGGGACAAGTGACACACCCGGAAGTGATGGTGTCTGCCATCCTTGGTGTGCCTGGGGACAGAAAAATGCAACAGGTTATTTGTAGACATGATGTCATCTTTCCCAGTGAAAATTTATCTAATAAGCAACTGCATTTGATAACCCAGTTCTTCTGTTTGTGCCACTCTGAAATAATGTGATTTTTTTTTTTGTTTGTTTGGGGGAGTTAGTGACTGACCTCACGAATAAGAATTGAAAAGACAGGAGTAAATTTTACTGAGCACCAATAAAGCTTGACTTCTTTTGTATATTTGCTCATAATCAACTTTTGCTTAAAAAAGTAACAAAACTTCTACCATGTTTTATTTTTTACTTGTAAGAGATTTGCATTGGGGTCCTTTTCTTTTTAAAGCTCCTTTAACATAAAATCCTGTCAGGCATCTTTAGGGACAGTTTAGAAACTTAAGTGTTTCAGATGTTATCGCAATACATGTCTCCTCTGAAATCTCTTTTCTCTGTAAATCTTTAAGTTTTGATTTCCCTTGCCTTTTAAAATCAAACAAAAAGGTGAGAGAAGAATTTTCTTACCTTAATTGAGTCATTCTTTAACCCAGGATTCATCTACTACACAGAAAGGTTTCAGGTCTAAAAATGTTATCTCATCACTCTTGTCTAGAATTTCCCTCCTGACTTGTCAGTTCTTATTGAAATCCTGACTGCAAAACTGTCTTAAGAGCTGCTCAGACCCATTGGGAAGGTCATCCAGAGCGGTGGTGGGGAGCCAGAAGCTGAGGCCCAGCAGTCTGCTCAAGTCGCTGAAAGCTCTAATCTTTGCCATCACTGATCCAGATATTCCAGTTTCTCCCTTCAATCTGAAACCTGCCTCCTCTGACCTCCTTACAGTCCCTGGCCTGGTCTTGTGTTGAATCCGAGGGGGGAGGGGTGTTCATCCAGGAGCTTGGTGACTCTGGTGACTATCTTTTGTCTTCTTTACCAGCGTCCAGCAATTTCGTTGGTATGACTTAGCTTTCCTGCCTTTCATATGCAAAGGGAAAGTGCAGGGATTTCTGTTTGCAAACAAACCTCAGTGTCTTGTCAGCCAGGGATTGGAAATGTTTGAGTGATACAATGGTAAACCTCAAGATTTTTTCCAAACCGTTATTATAATTACAACTAAAGTAAATCCACTGTCAGGCATCACAAGAATTGTGTTTCCAGCTAATGGAAGTAACTAAAAGTAGGGTGTAGGTGTGAAGTAAGAGTACAGATCCTTGAAGCTGGCAGGGCCTCCTGGGCTCCCTCTCCACTTCATAGGAGGGGCAAATGCGTCCACCAACGTGGACTGAACAGAAAACAGGGCCAGAGAAATGGTGGGCATTTTAAGGAGCCAAGAAATTCCTTTAAACACTCGGGAACATCTGAAACCAGATAGCGATTTTCCTTACTGGGAGGAGTTGCCAGTTAACAAAGAGGAAGCATGACAGGAAGACGGTTCACTCCAGCGGAAGCTGGCCGCTGAGCACAGCAGATAGCAAGAGGGGACTAGAGAGACAGCAGGCCAGCCCCAGCCCCAGCCCCAGCCCCAGCCCCAGCCCCGGATGAGCTGGAGCCAGCCGGCTAGCCCCGGATTTTCAAAGCTCCTGGCGGTCCCAAGGTGAGGTGGACTACATTTTCACCCTGGGAGAATTTCAGGAGCATTTTAAAGCACTGCCTAGCATTCACATGGTTGCATGAATACATTTATACAAATCAAAGTTCCCAAAGGCAAATGACCTTCAAACAACCCAGACTTAATTGCTGGGCAGAGTGGGATCATGGGACCTGTGTGGGAGCAGCTGATATTGTGTCTGTTGCCAAGAGGGTGAAGGGGCAGAAGGGGCACCCTATTAAGACCCATAGCCACAGACACCACCACAAGACTGTTTCACCCGTCCCAGAGCCCACTGTGAGTCCTATTCTGCAGCAACATCAGCACTAATCAGCCTTCCCTTTGTAAAACCCTTGATATTAATTATCTCTTGTTCCTTTAGCTTTCCTAAAGGATTTGTGGTTGAGTGCGTGTTCTTTTAACTTTGACGGTTTCCTTGCTGGGTGTGTGTGTGGGGGGGGAGGAAATGTATGTGTAGCAATTTCTCCCAAAGGTCACATTGAAGTCATTCCTTTTTGTCCTTTGTCATTCTGAAGTTCAGAAATGTAGGAATAAGAAGTATATTCTTGAAGAAGGAAGAAACAGGTCCAATTTTTTGTTATTTGTTAGGAAAGTTTATTCGCAAGGTAGAAACACAGACTTTTAAGGACCATACCTGCTGCACTTGGGAGCTGGCCAGAGTGACTAGGAAGTAGATGGTGGACAGGTAGAATCTCACTGAGGTGAGACTTTGATGTTGTCATGATCTGGAATCTTTTTTTTTTATTTCCATATTTTAGGGAAGGGTCTACAGGGTGTTCAGGTTCTCACTACTAGATTGCACTCATAGTGATCAGCCTATTTACAGCCTCCCAAGAGCTGGAATTATAGGCACACGCCACCACGCCCAGCCTCAATTGCCCTCTCAGTGTGCCTCAGGGGCGGGGTCAGCACAGCAAGCCCAGGGATCAAGCCCCAGCCCCTTGGAACCCTTTCATTTTTAAGGGCAGAAGTTTCAAACTGCTTAGCCCACAGCTGGAGCTGGGACTTGTCCCCAAATCTGTCTCTACCTGCTTTTGAACACCTGGAGGAGGTACAGGGCTAAGTAAGATGGAAATCAGCTTTGGATGAAACAAACATGATATAAGCCCAGCTGATGTGTCTGTGATACTGGGACTATACCAGTGCTGGGCTGGGTGGGAGAGAGAGGGGAAGAGGTTCCTACCGTAGCTGTAGTCTTCCATACACATTCAGTGCGTTGAGTTTAAATTATGATCCCCAGTGGAATAAGTGCATGTACTACTGAAATAAAATGACACTAAATGACACTCTTTAAATGTAATCAGTGCTTTCTGCTAATTTCCGTTCTACTGTATTTCTTTCTTTCCTTTTTTTTCTTTAAGTAATGTTGGGCATGGCTCCTTAATGACTGCACTGGAAAGAAGACCTTGTGATAAGAACAGAATGGTGAAATGTCAGTGGTGCCCAGAAACAGAATTCATTGTTTCTGCCCGCGTCTCATGTTGGGACACCAGCAGGCTGTGGCACAGGTGGAGGCCGCGGGCTAGGGGTGAAAGGCAGAGGGAGCAGAGCCACAGGGTGCGCCCTGCAGAGTCCAGGTGGAGGGATGGCTTTAATGCCCCCAAGCTGAGTGCTGGCCCTCCCCTCATCTGGCTCAGGGGCCACAGGCAGGTGTCTTGGCTGCCTGTACCTCCATTCTCTATTTTGTAAAATTGGGGCTCAGCACATGTTCACAGGGGCTGGGGGACACACTTGGAAAGTACACTGTAAAACACATATTGCCTTTTCACATTGCCTGTTTTCATTGCCGGGGACAGAGCTCAGCCTCACACACACACACACACCCGTGGCCACCATTTTTATTGATGTAGGTGATACCCAGGACAGAGCTCGGCCTCACACACACACACACACACACACACACACACACACACACACACACACCCGTGGCCACCATTTTTATTGATGTAGGTGATACCCAGGATGGCTCCAGGGCTGTGGAGTGGGTTTGATTTGCTTCTTCTCTCTGATTAATGCCTACTTGTCCCCATCTTGCTTAACAACTTTCCTCATCCTGCATTTGTATCTACCATAGACCCACAAAGCTAGCAGCAGCCTGGGGAGAAGGATGCCCCAGTGCTCCTGTCCCCTGGGCTAATCTGCCTCAGTTCTGAGTAGCTGTGAATCTACCCCCAGAGAGAACAGTGTCTTTTCCAGGCTGGCCTATTCGCTAATGCAGGGCTACCAGCCCTGCCCACCTGCAGTTGGCTAGTTGACTCTAGAGGTGGTGGATTTAAATTCCTGGAAGGGACAGTGGAGTTAGAAAGTCAAAGACTGGCCCTTCTTCTGATTGTTTGGCCTTAAGGCTTCCTGTAGCACATCAGGAAGACCCAGGAAAGAGGGCTGTCAGGAAGAGGACCTCTACCAAGGCCCTTCTCACGTGGATGCCAAGGAAGGACGCTTTCATAATGTGTCTCAAGGCCACATGGACTCAGTCTGCCCGGGGCTGGAAGGGGAAATGGAGGCTCAGAGATTAGGCCCAGGGTGCAGGTGGCTCACAGCTTGACCGCAGAACCTGTGCCCCTTCAGCTCCAATCTAGTCTGGTTCTCACAGGTTCTGCAGCAGGGAGAGCATGCTGTCTGCCGCTGTGTGACTATGGCACCTTGCCTGGCACTGCCTTTTAGGTGGGACAGTTACCTGCCTTCTCAGTGGGGAGCTTGGGCCAGATACAGCTCGCAAACCTTGCATTTGTTCTTTACAGTGTGTTTCTTTAGGTCAGATAATAACAATAAGCTCTAAGATCATTAGGTTGAAAGCTTTGAAAGTCCTGGAGAAATAAGAGGGTGACACGTAATGGCTGTGATCATAGATATTCAACCACACCTTCTCCCTCCTTCTCCAGAGGTGGTGGGCATTGACTGAGGCTTCCTGGGAGAGGCCCATGGAGGACTTGGGGTAGACACTTGCTAGCCCTCTGCCCTATACTCCATAGTGTCTGTGCCTCCAGCAGCAGTGTTGGCAGCCTTCCATGGAAAGGGGTTGGGAGGGGCCTGTGGGGGTTCTCAGGGTGAGGTGGCTCGAAGGTCACCAGCACGTTGGAAGCTGGCAGTGCCAGCCAACCAGCGGGTTTTCCAGCCAGGAGGCTGTCACTGTGACTCAGCAGGAAGGAGGGCCATGACCACAGAGATACCATTTATATCCCAAGGGACATGGCAGAGGGGAAGAGCCGCCTCCAGTCAGAAGAGGAAAAAATGGGTGCCCTGTTTCTGTAAGCCTTATGATGTGGCAAAGAATAATTTTCCTTCCCTTCAAAGCAGCAGGATGCAGTGGTTCAAGGCCAGGATCAGGGGCAGGTGCTTGAGTAACAGTCACATTTCTGCTCACCGTAAGATTTTCCTGTGGGCTGGTGGCATGAGGGGGCAGCGCCCTCTGACCCAGTCAGAAACATTGAACCGTGCTCTGGGACCCGGCTTGTCATTCGTTCTCGGTTAAGAGAACGAATTCGTTCTCTTAACCTAAGAGAACGTTAAGTCCTAAGTGGGACTATTAGAGTGATTGGTGTCTAATGTGCTGACCACAGTGAATTGATACAACTTCTGGTCCCAGAGAAACTGAGAAATAAAAAATAAGGGTGCAGCCAGGCTTCCACGATTAATTGCTAGCAGCCCGCAGAGTTGCAGAGATCCCAGAACACCAGGACACACAGGCCATTTGTCCTCCGACAGGCCCTGTCTGCCTCTCTGGCCCAGAGCAGCTGGCCCCTCAGGTTTCATTTCCTTCCTGGAGGACAGGCCCAGGACCAGCCTCTGTGGGGCTTGCAACTCTCAGGTCAGCAAATCCTTCCTTGCCCCAGACCTGTGGTGGGTAGCATTTGTTTATATGGCAACCTGCAGCTGCCAGTTGGCACCTTCTCCGTTCCTGAGACCCAGAGGAGGGGCTGAAGCCAGAGGTCCAGCCTGGTCATCTTCCCAGGCCCAGGGCCATGGCGGCAATGACCACAGATACCCATAGCTGGTTCCCGTCTGAGGAGAGTGCCGGTGGCCTATCCCCTGCATTTCTTTCTGTCTTTATTCCACCCAGAATTCTAGACCCTCAAGCTGTCTGGAACACCTCTTTCTGGTCTGACGAGGTGCTGGCCATCATGGGCTTTTGCTCTTTGGAATGGTTGGCTGCAGCCTTCATCTCCAAGCGCACAGCACCACCTTGTGGCAGATATGGATCCACACAGCCACCCCGCATGATCGCTGCAAGCTCTCTGCAACTGGTGTACTTCCAGATCGTTCTGGCTTCCTGGTGGCTCAGTGGCCTTCTTAACCTGGGTTTTCTTTCTCCTTTGCAGGTGGCTATGAGAGGTTTTCCTCTGAGTACCCAGAATTCTGTTCCAAAACCAAGGCGCTGGCTGCCATCCCACCTCCTGTGCCCCGCAGTGCTGCAGAGTCCTTGGACCTGGGCTGCAGCTCTTGCGGGACGCCTCTGCACGACCAGGTAGACCTGGGACATGGAGTGCGGGGTAGTACAGGGACACTCGAGACAGCCTTCCTTTCAGAGTATAGACATTTTAAAACCTTAAACACAGGGCCTCCATATGAGGGGAATATGGTGAGCCTTGATTACTAGGCTAGGAGGTTTATTCTTTGCAATTTTTCCCCCTCCTTTTATTACCATCACTTAAGAAAAAAGTATGAAAGACTGTCCTCTGGCTTGGCCTCCAGAGTGCCACGGGGACAAGCTAGGGCCTGCATATAGAAAACGGAAAGTGCAATTCTTGGTGTAAGCCCCGGTCCTCCCAACAGAGGCGTAATCCACATGGGTGTTGGCTGCAGGCCCAGTGAGTGTAAGGAGGTCAGCCCCAGCTGCTGCATTTCTGCACAAGCCACCTTTGCCACTCCTCCAGTGAAGTTCAGTGTCCAGCAGTTCTGCCCAGCAGTTCTCATCATGACATCAAGCCAGCTGCACATTGTTTTGCCACAACCCCTCCTCTCATCTCTGACCCCAGAGTGGCACGTGTCTCTGATATGCTAAGTGAGGACATATCCAAATGGTAGAGTCTGTAAGTCACCCAGCAAAACACTGGGTGATAGGCAGGTGCAAGCTCCTAGTGTGATGTGCCGAGGACAGCAGCATGTACACTGCCTCCTTGTGGTGGGGAGGTGAGCCCAAGGCATTGCCCACCCCAGCTTCTCTGCTACTCCAACATGCATGGCTAGAGAAGTCCTCTTGTGCCAGCCACCCGTCCAGGAGATTCGAGAAGGGGAACTGGAAAGGCTCTGTCCTGCAGGGTCTCCCCAGGACAAAGCCCACCTTGGACTGGCCTCCCCCCCCACCGCAAGCATTGCACGCAGCCTTTTCCTGGAGCCTTTTTCTCATGGACTCTGGCCTTTGTCTCTTGTTCCAGGGAGGTCCTGTCGAGATCCTTCCCTTCCTCTACCTCGGCAGTGCCTACCATGCTGCCCGCAGAGACATGCTGGATGCCCTAGGCATCACAGCCCTGCTGAATGTCTCTTCAGACTGCCCAAACCACTTTGAAGGACACTACCAGTACAAGTGCATTCCTGTGGAAGACAACCACAAGGCCGACATCAGCTCCTGGTTCATGGAAGCCATCGAGTATATCGGTAGGCTGGCCACCTGGGTCCTGGGCTGAGGGTGGTGGGGACTTAGAGGGAACACAGGTCCTGCAGCATTGTGGGGTCTGCCCATTTCCTCAATGTTCTGAGGTGGGACTAGGATTATACACACTTTACCCATGAACATCTTTTCCTTGCCTGGCACTAGATACATAGGTGATGAGAAGCTTTACATGGGAATGAAGACAAAGAACTGGGCCACTACTTTCTATCCTGCGTTGTGGGGTCTAATGGGTCTAGCATGCAATTTTTCCAAGCAAAGTGTTTTTTTGGTTAAATCTCAAAAATATCCTCCGGACCCCATCTGGTGTGGCTATTCCCTTAGCAGGGAGTCCCCGGTCCCCTGGCCTGGCTTATACCATGTAGCGGGGGATGCAGTCACTGCCTGCCCTGATCATGCCTGTTCTCATCCTCCACCCTAGATGCCGTGAAGGACTGCCGTGGGAGGGTGCTGGTGCACTGCCAGGCGGGCATCTCTCGCTCGGCCACCATCTGCCTGGCCTACCTGATGATGAAGAAGCGGGTGAGGCTGGAAGAGGCCTTTGAGTTCGTTAAGCAGCGCCGGAGCATCATCTCGCCCAACTTCAGCTTCATGGGGCAGCTGCTGCAGTTCGAGTCCCAGGTGCTGGCCACGTCCTGTGCTGCAGAGGCTGCCAGCCCTTCCGGCCCCCTGCGGGAGCGGGGCAAGACCACCCCGACCCCGACCTCCCAGTTTGTCTTCAGCTTCCCGGTGTCTGTGGGCGTGCACTCAGCCCCCAGCAGCTTGCCCTACCTGCACAGCCCTATCACCACCTCCCCCAGCTGTTAGAACCTGCAGCAGAGCCCTGGACACACAGCTGACCCCAGCAAGGCCCCCAGTGAGGGTTGGGTGAGCCACACACGTATGGGCAGCAAGTAGGGCCTGACCATCTGGGGCAGGCAACCATGGTCCATCCCGTCCATTTCTCCTCGGCCAATCAACCACGGGGCCAGCTAGAATGGCAATAAGGACTTTGAACACATTAAAAGCAAACAAACAAACACTCCAACTTAGAGCAATAACGGCTGCTTCAGCGGCCAGGGAAGACCTTGGTTTGGTTTATGTGTCAGTTTTACTTTTCAGGTAGAAATTTCTTACCTCATTTTTTTAAGCAGTAAGGCTTGAAGTTATGAAGCCTACAGACCCTGGCAAATGTGCCCAGCCAGTTTCCATGCAGGGGGAGGGAGCAAGGGGAAGGGACAACATGAAGAAGAAAAGGAGTTTGCCAGAAGTGCCTGGTTCTGTCTGCTTGTCCTATTATTACTGTTGTTGTAGTCACAGGAATTTTGTTTTTTAAAAGAAACCTAGGATAATGGTTTTCATTTCTAATTATTCACCAATAGGTGAATAATTATGCTTAATAATAAATAAAAATATTTATTACTTGTTTCCTCAGTATGTCAGTACACCGAGTCAAGTGGCAGTAAATTTAGTGTATATTTTGGTTGATGTCCAATAGCAGAGCACAAGAGCATGCCAGTGTCCAAGGAGCGGGGCAGTCGGTGGTGTGGTGTCGTGCAGAGCCGTGGGAGTGCAGGGTGGTCACTGCGTGCTTGTTGGCAGCGAGAAGCAGGCATGTTGGGAAGGGGAAGGCCAAGGAAAAAAGAAGACCGTTTTTTAGTTAGTTTTCCAGCTAGTTCCTGGGCACATGGACCATAACCATACAACCTTTTCTCTCCAATAATCCATTTGATGGTTGGAGTGTTTTTCTCTGAGACCTGCCTAGAGTTTGTATGTGGTCTGTGATAAATGCCATATTCTATATACGGTGCTCCTGGAAAATTGGGTGCACTTAAGATTTTCCTATAGAGAAATAATTTGGCAAGGCCATGGGGAAACCAGATCTCTTGCAATACCTGATGTGAATCCTTTTGTAAGATGAAATACTGTTTTTCTTTTGTGTAAATCAGTTTTTAATTTAAGAGGGGGGATTATTTAAAATGAAATATACCAACAAATTCTTACGTTATTACAGCTAGGTGAATTTTTTAAAGGCCCTTTGTCTTTTGAATAAAAAATGGATGGATGCCATGTTTCAGGTCTCCCTGAAGATTAGAGGGACAAGAAGCCCCCTTGAAGGCAGGGCAGGGCTGGCTGCTGGTTCTTGTGAGGTACTTCATGCCTATGTGGGAGCCATTTTGAATCCTTAGACTAATGCAATTTTGAGGGGCCTTTCCAAATGGAGGAATGGCCTTAGAGGGAATAGGACATTTTTATGTGGGGAGGGTTGGTGGGAGGGTAGAGGGGAAAAGCTACGTGTTACTTCGTTTTTAGTGTTGTATAATAGTGTTTTGGATTAGAGGTCATTGCAAACTTGTCTAAAGATGAAGCATTTTTTAAAGCCTTCTGAGAGCTTAGCTCTCTTAACATTATTGCTCAGCTGCAAGTAACATCAGCTGTCAGTGTCTCAGTTGTGTGGAAACACCATTGCTCATTGGGTGTTGCAGACAGGCTTGAATTCATTGTGTTTCCTTCTGCCTCTCACTGTCAATCTCCGCCTTTGGGAGAGGCCAGAGCTCCCACTTCCTGGTTTTAGAAACCCTGGAGGTGCTCCCTGCCTTTGGGAGCCACCTGACTGAAGTCATAGTGAGTCACAAAGGGAGAGAGGGTCCCAAATGACAGACTTCTCCAGAGTCGGTGCAGCTGGACATGTCCACTTCCGTGCTTCCTGGGAGTTGCTTTATGTTTGGTGGAGAATGAGGTCAAGTGAGTTCTGCACTGCCAGAGGCGCTGGTGCCAGGACAGATGGGGCAGCAGAGGGGCGGTACAGGCAACCCCAGAAGATTCGCTTTTTGTACAATGTATGTATATTTGCCAAATCTGTCCTTTTTTAGACTGGATCCCAACTACATAGATAGTAGGAACTCAGGATTTGCTCCAAATGTCTTTCTCCAATTCAAGTCTTCTGTCACAGTGTCAAACAGCTATTTATATAAAGTCATTTTCTTTGTACTTGGTAACAGCATGACTCTTAGAAATAAAATAGGACATTGGCTTGATTGAATAAGGGAGCTGTTTCTGTTGTTGATCTCCCACCGGAAGTCCCTTTGATGACTTGGAACAGCTCTGCTGAGGAGACTGCCACAGGGTCAGCCCAAACGGCTAGCCGGTTTCCATAAGCAGCAGTCCCTCCTCCCAAGCAATTTCTGGTGATGGTGAAGTCCTGTAATAGCCAGAAGCATCCACTCTGATCACCAGCTTTGCTGTTGGCCACAGCAAGCAGCAGGCTCATTGGGGCTTTACCACAGAGAGAATGCCGCAGGTGCCCTCCCAGAATCTCGTCTAACTCTTGGGTGTTTGTGAAGGAGTCAAGGGAATGGAGTGGACTTCCCCACAGAGCAGTATTGGATGCAAGCCCTGGTGAGCAGTGGCTGGTAGTTTCCAGTTTCATTCCTTCCTGTGGCCATTGAGCTGGGCTGCTTCATTTTCATAAAATTAGGAAGCAAAGGAGAAAAATGTGAAGCAACGATTCACCTTGGCTGTCCATTCCAATCACCTGAAGAACTTCTAATATATTGATACCTTAACCTGGCTGTTTTTGACTAAGTAAAGCAGAATTCCTGAGGGTGGCACCCAGACATCAGAGTATTTCAAAGTTGCAAGGCGTAGCCAGCTGAGGGAGACCACCCTTTCCTCTGGATGACAAAGTGGTGCTGCAGGCTGTCTCGCTGAAGCCACAGCCAGGAGTCTCACTAAAACCACAGCCAGGCATTTGTCCCTGGCTCAGGGTGACCTCTGTACTGTCTGAACCCAGGTAAAGGACAAATTGTTTTCTCCAAGGAGCTCCTGAATGGGGCACCTCTTCATGCTCTTCAAAAGCCAGCTGGAATATGGAGCATTGTTAGCAGACTCTACAGTGGCTAAGGAATGATGCTTTTCCTTGAAATTTTCTTGTCAAGAAAAATGGAGTCTGTTCTGAAGGTTGTCCTCCAGAGTACCCTGCCTTTCTTAAAGTTTGAGTTACTCAAGAAGAGACTTCATAAAGACACCAATGCAATATTTGTATATAGCCCCATCTTGTAGAGTGAGGTCATTTCTACATTTCTTACACCTATATTTCTGTAGGATGTATATAGTTTAGGGGATTATTTTGTGGGGAGTTGTTTTTTTTTTTTTTTTTTTTTTTTTTTTTAGAGAAGTTAAGATGTCTTTTTATTTATTGCTTGAAAAAGGATCATTGAAAGAAAAAATAAATACATTTTCAACCATTTTCTGCCCTGGTTTAAACTTTCCTTTAACATAGACCTGCTATAGCCACTCAGAAGGGGAGGGAAGAAAACCCGGACACCCAGCAAGCTTACCCACTTAGCATGTGAGGTGGAGTGAGGCTGAGGAGCAGCAGTGCCCTTCTCCCCATTCCGGGTGGGTGATAGGAGGAGGCTGATGCTAAGAAGCTGATAGCCCGATAGCAGGGGCACAGAGGTTAAGGTTCTGCAACTGTTTTCTGGGCACAGAACTCTGAGGTAAGCGGTTCCTCAATGGGAGAGGTCAGGCCTAGCCAGATGGACACCAAGTGAGGAGGTTGGAACATACATACATGTAAGGAATTTCCACCCAGGTAGTCCAGCCCTGCTTGCAGAATCTGAGGAAAAGTTACTGATGTCGTGTTCTATCCAGGTCGTGGAAGTAAGCTACATGTTCCAAGGCCAGAAGGGAGAAATTACTGAAGGTTATATAGGCCGCTACAGCTTCATCAGTGCTAATCTATTGCTACTTCACACATCACAAACCCAAAACTTGACTACTAGACACACACTGCTATTGTACTGTAACCATTAATCATTATTCTGGGAGCACCAGCCAAGGTGATTAGGTGAAAGAAATGAGTTCAGCTTGGAAAATGGGAGACCAAATTGGAAGGGATGTGTCTGGAAAATTAGAAAATTAGCTGAAAAGCCACCAGAAATAAGATTTGGGTCTGTCTCCACATTAGGGTAGACACATATGGCATTTATGCTGCTGCTAATTACTCCTGCACTGACAGACATCACTAATCAACTGCAGTTTTATTTATTGGTGGAACTGGGGATTGAACTCAAGCCCTTATGCTTGCCAGGCAAGCACTTATTCTACTGAGCTATCTCTCCAGCCCCTTGCAGTCTTACTTTACCATTTTACTAATCAACTCCAGCCTTATTTTATCATCTACCACTTTACCTGGGCGAGTGGTAGATTCTAAAATTAATGTGGGAGGAATAGTAACTTTTCTATATAAAAATACCAATTGAAATAGGAGTAGTAGAAAACCCATATACAATGACAATTTTCAATGCCTACAATAAACTGGTGGAAATGAGAGACAGCATCTGCTAGAGCTCTGTCTATGGACTTCCATGGAAATGGGAACAGTGAGGACAGTTTTGTTCTTGGGTAAGAAGACCTACTATTGAAAAGCTACGACTTCTCTAAATGTAAGCTGTACTTTTAATTTGGTGTCAGTTGACACCAAAAGGTCTTCCTTCTAGCAAAACATGGGACATAATTAGGATTTTTCTTGGAGAAATTCACATGCAAGAAACTGAAAAAATTAGGGACAGAATCACAACATAGGAGTAAACCATGATAATCCCACAGAGGATAAAGAGCAAAGATTTATTTCTTACAGCTCTGGTGGCTGGAAGGTCCCAGGTGAATGAGGATGTTCCTACTTTATCATCCCATGGTGAAAGGCAGGCAAGAGTGTGAGACAGGGCCAGTGAGATAGCTCAATGGAATAAGCACCTGTTTAGGCAAGTGCAGAGACGGGGGTTCAATCCCAGGCACCACATGCCGCACCGGGTGCACAGAGCTGGCCTCCGAGACTGGGCGTGACACACGCCTGTAATCCCAGTGCTGGGGAGGCTGAAAACGGGAGGATCACTGCCAGTTGAGCTGTGTAGTTAGACCCTGCACTAAATACATTACAAAAAAGAAAAAAAGGGTGAGAGGTGAGGCCAAGGCTGAAAGATCGCCGCAAATTTGAGACCATCCTCAGCCTTGTAGTGAGTTCAAGGCCAGCCTAAACTAGCAAAACTGCATCTCACTTACAACAAGCCCACATGAGAAAACACGCAGCCATTCCTGAGAGAAGAGTCCTCCCAACCTATTTGTCTCTTAAAAGCCCTACTTCTCTACACTGTTGCACTGAGGATCATACTGTCCTTTTGTATTGGACCTATCAATCACTATTGTGATAGAATGGTTTATGGACTATTTCTTAAAATAGACATTTATGGGTCCATGTTCACTCATGTAAGAGATGCTACACACTCCCACTGTGATTTTGATTTACAGCTCATTTTAGAAGTGTGTTTATCCTGTTCCCTTTCTAACCTCTCCTCACATTACTATCTCTTTTATCCAAGAGCTTAGTTATATAAATGCTTGTTTTGTTTTGCACATGAAGTTGCTAGTTAGGAGTTGGTGCAAGATTGCTTGACACTGAGTGCCTGGGCAGCATAAATGCCATATGTGACCACCCTAATATGGAGACAGAGCCAAATCTTTCTGATGCCCTCAGCTTGATGCATTTTTATTGGGTTTCAAGGAGAAATCAAGGGCAAGATTTTTTTTTTTTTTTTTTTTTTTTTTGCGGAACCGGTGATTGAACTCATGCCCTTGTGCTTGCGCTTGCCAGGGAAGTGCTTATTCCACTGAGCCACCTCCCCAGCCCCAAGGGAAAGATCTTGGCATCAACAGGTAGAGCACACTCAGATCCATCTGGGAATTTTAAGGCCCACCTCTAGGTACCAAAACCCTATCAGAAGTGTCAGTTCTTGGATGAGCTCTTGGACGATAAGTATCTATGTATTAAGGATAAAGTTGCATTTTAAGGTTTTCTAAATAACTATCTTGTAGGCCTGCTCTATGAAGGGGGCAGTGAGTACCTGTTTATCAGTGTAGTGGGATTAATTACCCCTGAATTGTCACACATTACTAATCAACTGCAGTCTTACTTTTTACTGAGCTCACATATATCACTGAGCTCAAAAGAGCACTACTGGTACTCTCTGTCCCCTTCATACAGCAGGCCTACACGACAGTAAGAACTAATATTTGTCAAGTGGCAGTTCAAGTTCTTTGCATTAATTTATTTAATTATCACAATGTCCTAATTGGGATGTAGGTCCCAACATTATCTCCACTTTGTAGGTGAGGACAGGGAAGCAAAGGAAGATTAAACAACTTGACCAAGATCACAGGTGTTTGATGCAGGAATAAGGATTTGAACCTGAGTTTTCAGCCACATGCATGATGCCTGCTCATTATATGCTGATGGCATCTGACCCAGAAACATTGCAAGATAAACATACCCCTAAAGAAGAAAGCTGTGAAAATGTCACATGAGGAGGAAGAGGATGTGAGGAGGTTGTGAAGTACCCGCTACCTTAGGCTCCATCAGAGCTTACCTCTAGCCTGCTGCTGGCGTCCTTTGTACATCTGTCTCTGCCCAACTAAGTGTATAATATGGAGAACAATAGCCAGGACAATACCATATGTACTGGATCCACTAGCTACAGTATGGAGGGGCTGCGACCCACTGTCTGCCTGCCAGATTGGGATAGGCAGGTATGGGGAGCTCCAGAAGTTTTGGGTAAGATGACACATCCCCATGAGCCCTTGCTCTAACACTTTCCTTTGGTTCTATGAGGTTGCACCTGGTGCTATGAGGGAGAGGAGGTTCTTAAACCTAAGAACAAGGACCATATATCACATGGGCACCTATCTGCTCCCTCCCTATGGCGGGTGCTTTGATAAGACCTCTGACTTATTACCCCATGAACCCAACTGACCTGCATCTAGAGAGCAAATCTTAGATGAGCCTTCCTGTTGCAGTGAAAGGTACAGACTGTGACTGGAGGAAGAGCAAGACAAGGCGAGGCACAGGAACCTCAGTGGAAAAAATATAGTCCAATGGTGCAGTGGCTGTTCTTGGTTGGATGGGCTATTTCTCTTCCCTGGGAGAGAGGACTGATAGCAATGGGACAGAGGAAAGGCAAAGGCACTGAGGTTAAAGGTTCAGTTTCTCCCACAAGTTCCCCAGCGAGGCTTTCAGAGAATAGCTACTTAACACCACTGATGTCAAGTGTTTGCCCCAGGATCGGTGGGTCTATAGGATCCATACTTTTTCTTCTGGAATTCACAAAGGGTTCACCTGAGACCCAGCCCAGGAATTTCACAGAGGCAGCACAGAAAGAGGAAGTCAGGATGCCTTTCTGAAAATGGACCTCAGGTCTCATGTGACAGTGGGGCAGCTGTCTGGCCAGAGCAGCAACTAGGGAATTGGCCCCCCTCTTGTCAGTGGAAAGCATGTATGTCAGGAGCCAGGAGCTGGGGCTCCACTGCCGGCTGGACTGCTCAGTGAGCATCAGCCCTCATCTTTCAGTCCCAGTGCACCGCTTTGACTCACAGAATCACAGAATTATCCAATCCCTCCTGTGCACCAGTGGAAGCTCCCCCTATTCAAGTTAGTGGCTCAGGCCAAAATAAAGCTAAATCATCCCATGCCCTTAGCCACCAGGCCAGGTTCAGGGATGAGCAACTGGGCTGCTTCA
Organism: Ctenomys sociabilis; assembly: GCA_004027165.1. Taxonomy (NCBI): domain Eukaryota; kingdom Metazoa; phylum Chordata; class Mammalia; order Rodentia; family Ctenomyidae; genus Ctenomys; species Ctenomys sociabilis. The sequence continues at coordinate 88,487 of PVKA01001864.1, read as the reverse complement.
ATAGCAGCTTGAAGCTGGCGCTTTAGTTGGGTGTCTGAAGGGTTCGTCTTCATAGCTGCACATATACATGTCGTTCTGTGCTTCTCTTGAAGAATGAAAACACCTAACCCAGCACACTGGCACACTTACAACCTCAGCTACCTGGGAGGCTGAGGCAGGAGTTTGGCACTGGCTTGGGCAACATAGCAAGATCCTGTTTCTAAGTAAATAAATAAACTACAGTTTCAAAAGAAAGTTATTATTTTTTAAGGCTAGTTTTAGGTCCATAACAAAACAAAGCAGGAAGCATGGAGGGTTTATCTTTTTTTTTTTTTTTTTTTTAACTGCAGTGTATCTTGTTGGGTAAATACTAAGAATGACTGCTGGATCATCTGATAAGAGTATGTTTGGTTTTTGTAAGGAACTCTTTTCCAGAGTTGGCTATAGCACTCTGCACTCCCACCGGCAGTAAATGAGGTTCCTGTAGCTCCACACCCTCATGACCATCTGATGTTAGCAGCGCTCTGAATTCGGACCACCCAAAGAGGTGTGTAGTGCCATTGTTTTAAATTTCCCCTCCCAGATGACCTATGGCGCTGACCAAATTTTCCTATGCTTCGTGGCCCTGTGATTTTCTTTAGCGAGCTGTCTGCTCAGATCTCTTGGTTTTTACTCAGGTTGCTAAATTTTTCATTGTGTTTGTAAGTTCTCAGTATAGTTTGAATAATAGCCCTTTATCAGGTGTGTTCTTCACACTTTCTTCCAGTTGGTAGTGTCTCTTCTCATTCACTTGACAATGGTTCCCACAGAGTGCAAGTTTTAAATTTTAAAGCTTAATTTATCCATTCTCTTTCCTTTATTGTGCCTTTTGTTTTATATCTAAAAACTTTGTCACACCAGAGATCATCTTGATTTTTCTCCCATTACCTTCAGCAAGGTTCAGTTTTCTGTTTACAATTAGGCCTATCTATGATCTATTTTCTGTCAATTTTCATGAGATACACAGTGTTTGTTTTTTTGTTTTTTTTTTTTTTTTTGTTTTGTTTTAGAGAAGGGTCTATAGGGTGTCCAGGATCTTACTACTAGATCGGATGGATCCTAGTGATCCATCAGTTTGCAGCCTCCCAGGAGCTGGGATTACAGGCGCATGCCATCACACCCAGTATCATTTGCTGGTGTAGTGTGCCCTGGGAATTAAAACTGCAGCCCCTGTGCCAGCTTGCAGGATCTTTAATCCACTGAGCTATTTGCCTGGCCCTTTCTTTTCTTTTTTTAAATTAATATGACAACCATTTTTGTTTTGTTTTTGGTACTGGGGATCAAACTCAGAACCTTGCGCTTGCCAGGCAGGCACTTAAGCCATTGAGCTATCTCCCCAGCTCATTTAGTTTGAATGCATATTTTTTGTCCTGTGGTTGTCCAGTACCGTTTGAAAACAGTGTATTTGTTTCACTATTGCCTGTACTCATTTATTCAAGCTCAGCTGACTATATTTATGTGGGCTGCTTCATTGATCAAATGAGTATTCTACCAATGGCATATTGTCTCACATACTGCACCTCTACAGCAAATCGTGCAATTGGACAGTGTCACTCCCCAACTTTTGTTTTCTCCTTTGAAACTGTTGCTAGACTATATCTTTTGCCACTCCACAGATGCTTCGGCTGCAGAATAACCTGCTAAAACGTCCTGAAACAGCAACACCAAGAGGTTTCCTGGCAACAGTCCAACAGCTTAACTCCCAGCACTTCCAATCAACTTCTTGAATCCCTGCCCTTTCAATTGAAGTTAAAACTTCAAATGTGAATCTTTAGAGCTCAGTAAATTTCATCTACATACATACTTGTGTCATGTAACCATCAGAGAAGATACTGGACTTTAGCCTCTCCATACTCCCAATGACCGTGACTCCCTTCTACTTTATGCTCTAAATTATGGCTTATTTGGAAGTAAAATAATGAAAGATTACTTTATTATGAATCACTTGTAGGCTAGGAAATGTACTGTGTGTCAAGAATCATGTTAATGCAACCATCATGGTACCTACCATCTTACTTACTTGAAGCTATCTTACTGGCTGTAAAGGATAGGGGGAAATTGGTCAAAATGAAGGCATACACCCCACCCCAGGGGGAAGTTTTTGTGTCTAGGTCAGTAGTGAACCTAAGGCACACAGGTCCCAGACATTTACTGCATCACAAAGCTCTAACAAGCCCACCACTGCTGGTAGGCTTGCAAAGCAGATGTCAACCAAAAAAACCTGGCACTTAGGTCTCAATTCGATGGAAGACAATGACCTAGCTCTTATTTCCAGTTATTTCATACAGTGTATTCTTATTTTCTAGGAGCTGGGTGCTCCTAGAGGATCGAGTTTTTGTACCATCTAAGGCTTCTAAAGGAGGAAAGGTAAGTGAAGCTAAGTGCTAAAGGTTCAGGGCCTGCTGGCTCTCAACCAAGACATGGGGTCACAAACTAAGTTATTGAAATTTTAGATTTTATATTCCATTTGCTTTTTGTGCACCACTCAGATAATTCTTAATTTTACACAATAACTATAGGGGACCACTGGAGTCTAATGGCATTTAGGATCCAATCTCATGAATTATTGATGACATCAAATTGCACAGTAGTGTCAACTCTTCAACTTTACTTATACAGCACAACTCAAGTCATGGATTGGTACATGTCAAGTGGTACTCAGGCATACAGTGTATTCTGATACAAATTTTACTACTTCAAGTTTGTTTACCTGTAGAATACAGATTAAAAGATCCATTCAGAAGGGTCACCGGTGACAGTGTAGAAGTGCACCCAGCTCACCTCATGAGCTCTGTGGCAGCACTACTCTTTGCAGGGTTACTAAATGCATCCAAGTACTTAGTTTCTAGGTCTCCTTTTGACTCTGATAATCCCTCTGGTAAATAAGTCATTGCTAAAGTTTTAGCTTTGAATTTAAGCAATGGATCACTGGGTGTGGAGAAAGGAATAGGGTATGAAAGGAAAAACGTCCTTTGTTCTCTGTGCAGGCACCGTGCTAGGTCTTTAAAGTTGACTGTGGCAAAAACAGGTATTATTCTGCTTTTCTCTCCGCTAATAAGAGGGGACAGAGTGAGATTCTGGGCAGTTAGGGGTGGTGGCCTAGGAGCTGCTCTTGGAGCCTGAGTGCCCATGGGCCTGCTTCAGACACTCTACACAGCACCTGGCCTCTGCTACACTTCCACTTGTCCTATGTGGACTCAGAGGTGAGAAGAAACACTCAAACCTTACCTCACAAGGAAATGGGTCAAAGACAGCTGGGATGCAAATTCTGCATTTGAGAACAGTCGTGCTGAGGCTGGTCAGGAGAAAAATGAAGAAATGGCAAACAGAAGGTCATTGAGAGAGAACCGCCAAACACACCCTGTACTTTAAAAATGCTTTTATTGAATATTAATCAATTACAAGTACTGTAAGTTAGACATTAAGCCAAAGCACAAGTACAGGTTAAATATAATCACGAAGATGTTTTAAATAGAAACCCACCACAAAGGCAGGTCAAAGTTCATTGATGCCCTCTTCTGGAAATAAGCAGAGTGGAAAAAAGATCTTCCATTCCAGGTGAAAAATAATGAAGACTAAAAGAATTCACATGCTGTGACTTTCTGTGACCAAGTCAAGAGAGTTGCCAGATTTAGAAAATCAAAAGTATTAAAAAAAAAAAAGAGCTCAGTTAAACTTTAATTTCAGATAAATAACAAATACTTTAACTGTAAGAATATGCAAATACTGTATGAAACATACTTAAACTGAGAAACTGCTTGTCTAAAATTCAGATTTAACTGGGCATTGTGTATTTAATCTGACCATCTTACAAACACACAAATGCAAAAAAGAAAGATACAGAGGTTGAAACCCCCTGCCACTGGTGGGTCACACAGAGAAAAACAAAACAAAACAAAAAACCCCAAGGGTCACTACATTGGTTACTTACACTAACATCACAACAAGAAAATACAATTACTATTCCAAATGCTATTGCCAGAAAACATTCTAGATTTTCTCAAAGCTGGTTTTGTAAATGTTTTGAGAAACTTTATTCACTGAAGTACCGATTTAGTTTTGTAGGTATCAAAGACAAATACCACAAAGATAGGATGGGCATAAAACAAGGGGAGAAGCAGTATACACACACGGAGAGTCTGTGCAATGAACACATTACTGTATGGTCGAGGTCACCTCGCAGGTCAAAGGTCAGCCTCAAAGGTCTTGGCTGCTTTCTTTCTTTCACTGTAGGCCTCCTAGTTCTCCCTCCTGATCTTTGGAGGGACAGGAGGGTGTGTGGGACTCTACCCTGATACTAGGGTTTACAGCTTTTCTCTGAATCAGTAACGGGCATTCAGGACTGTTCACAGATATGGGCAGACAGATAAAAAAATAAAATCACCTGGGTTCTGAAGGATGAGAGAAAACTCTGAAAGGAACTGTGTATGTGAGTGTACAGATAGGCAGTATAAAGTAGGAAAGATGGGAAGAAGGAGGGCTCACGAGCCCACGCCTCACAAGATGGGCGCTACCTCATTGGAGGCAGACCCGGGCAGAGATGTAAAGCTGTTGACAGCATGACTGCACTGGCCTTGGAGCATATAAGGTCTTTAGCTTCCTACTGATTTTCTCTTTTAATATCTCTTAACATATAATTTAAAATGACTAAAAAGAGCCTGTATATCACTCAAATTTTAGACAGCATCAAAGTTGTTCCTATAGCCACACATACACAACTTCATAAGCTGAGACTCTTCTAAACATTTTTCCCAACCAAAAATCTGGCTGCTGAGGCATTTCTCATTGGAGCAACTGGAATGGACTGATTATATCAGCTCCATTGTTGTAAGTCAGAGAGTGTAATTTATGCAGTGTGCCCCCATAACATAAGCTCAGCAGGTATGAAAATGCAAGGAGACATGCCAATTCGCTGATACCTTCCAAACACTAAGAAATCGAATTACAATGTTTCATTTACTAGAATACAAAAGGCTGAAGTTTCTGCCATAGTTAAGGCTTTCTTAAGCTAAAATATTTTTATTGTCTATTAATTGCAAAATGTACAAAAAGTTTCCAGGTGGTATATTTTGAATGGGTTTCCTTTTAATATTCTGTGTCTAATAATAACTCAAATATTACTTTCTGTAATTTATTTGACAATAATCAAATTTAACTGCAGTCTTTAAATAAATTTCAGGTACATGAAACCCTATTTTAATATCAAATTCAAATATCTGCTGAGAATGACGAAAGTCTATAGCTCTGTGCAAGACAATTAGCCTAACAGAAAACACAGTAGGAGGGCCAGGGAGAATAAGCTCAGTGGAATAAGCGCTTCCCTGTCAAGCGCAAGGGCCTGAGTTCAATCCCTGACTCTAAAAAAAAAAAAAAAAAAAAAAGAGAGAGAGAAGAAAACAGGGTAGGATGGCCGAGAAGCCACGCAAGCAGGACACAGATGTGCTGAGAGGCGCTTGCAGACACGCACCACCTCTGTTTGGGAAGCATCTGCAGGAATCCAGACAGTGCTCATGTTTCACAAAAGAGGAGAAGCAGAGTCCAGCAATTCCTCATGCCAATGGGAAATACAGTGACATAGAGAAAGGCCTAGACAACTTATTGCATTTGAATGTTGTTTTCCACCACTAACAAAACATTTTTTGTCTAATCCTTATGATAACAGAATGTAAATCTGTGCTTTCTTTGCCACCTTCAGGTATTTAGTGCATATTTCAATGCATTCTGCTATTGTGAGAGCAAAGAAAATTTATCTAGCTATTAACATCAAGCTCAAAGGAGTAAAGGATGATATTTCCTGAAATATCATAATATTGTTTATTCTACTTATGTTGGCTGAAAAGCTAGACATTCTGAATCCAAGAAAGAAGAGTAAATAAGAATCTTGGGTACACTGCTATTACCTTGCTGAGATTTAAAACTCTAGGCTCCATGCTGTCATTTGTTAACCAAGTGGCAGAATCTTCTGAACAGAAGACAAGTGAGGCCTAAATCCAGTTCTGGTTGTGATATAAAAATGGAAAGGGATCTCAATTCTTTACGGAAGACTCAAGGTAAAGAATGATATAAAATGGTAAGGCCAAACATAACTGTTCAAGCTATTTTTATTCCAGACTAGCAACTTTTGGAAAAGCAAAGGTCCAGCAGAAGGAGAAAAGTGTCCAGAGCACTTATTTTATGCCTGAATTAAGGATTCTGTTGGCCACAGATGAACTGGAACCCTCAGGTCTGAAGAAGCCCTTTGATTTAGAAATAAAGCTGTGGAGATGCCCGGTTCTTATTCAAGAAACAGATTACAGCCCAATTTAATGCCATGATTTAATATTTTAGAAGGTTCTTCATATTGGTATAGATGTAAATTTTGGATGTAATTAATTATTTTCTAATTTTCATGAGTATACTCATGATGACCTTTGGTTTTCAAGTTCTGAAAAAAATGTTTTTGGCTCCTGTGATATGTCCATTAATTTCCTCTTTAGCAAATAATATATACAAATTCATTCTCTCAAGAACTACAATATAGCCAAACTGTTACAGGACCAGAGCACTGCAAATGTTTTCTCTATACAGACAGAACCTTTACTTGGCACACAGAACAGCAGACATTGACCATTGGGAGTTTAAATAATGAACCACAGTTTAACTTCTCAAGTGTAAGGCCCAAGTTTAAAACTAGCACATCCATTAATCTAGTTAGTATAATGGCAATGACACAACATACAACCAGTCTGGTAGTGGTTTAATGAAGCTATAAAGCTTACCATATCTATTCCATATGAACTCTTATTTAACTAAAAATTACAGCTGTGTTTATCATTTTAAACCATGTCAGGAGTGGGGGCAAAGTAATACACACTCGATAGCTACTGAAAGCTACGAAGCATGCAATTTCTTTAACCCTCTGTTACATACAGAAAAAAAAAAAAGAGAAAAGAAGAAAACAAGCCCTCTTTACAAATGTAGAACTTTGAAGTTTTATATGAAATTCTAATGTTGTTAAACATACAACCAAGACATAAACACCAAGCTTGGGTCACTGAAACTTCAATAGAAGCAACAACTGAGACTAATTCTTGATTTAGTTTTGAGGGCCCATCTAAGATTCAGCTACAAAATTCAAACAATGCCTAGTTCTAATGGTGAACTTAAGCCAAAAAAGAAAAAGAAAAAAGAAAAGGTAGACAGCATTTTGACAACCTATTTCTAGATTTCTGCAAGTAATCACTTGTTTCATTTCTGGAGGTTAGAAGAGGTCCCAGCTGAATTGGACTGCATTAAAAACCCCAATTAGTTTCCAGGACTCTAAGCTGAAATGGCAAATTGGTATCATACTGTTTTCCCACCAAGTTTATATTGCTTTTGCTCCAAGGTTGAGGAGATGTACGGCATGATGTGTAAATAAAGTAATATATTTAATTCAAAATTCAGTTAAGGTGAACAGGGCAGGTGTAAGAACTGTGTCAGACAATTTAAGTGTCAGTGTGCTCTTGGCAAATGTTGATTAAAACAAGCAGTACTTTCACACGCAAAAAACAAAAGCAAAATCAAACAAACAAACCAGTATGGTATTTCTCTATCATTTTCATTTAGAAAAATAACTGAAAGGACTTTGGTTTCAATTTTTGTTCTCTTTGTCTAAATATATTAAGAAGTTTGAAGAAGTGGTTTAAAAATTTAGAACAGAGATTTTTTTGTTTTTGGTGCTGAGAACCGAACCCAGAGCTTCCAGCTTGCTAGGCAAGCATTCTACAGTTGAGCCAAATCTCCAGGCCTTTTAGCACAGGGATTTTTATAAACTATTTGAAGCTTGCCATTGAAAATAACCCCAGATTTGGGATAAAAAGTTCTTGCATTTGCATATATCCATCTACTACATAGGATTGAAACTCTAGGTTTATAAAGAGACAATAAAATAATATTTTGGGACTCTGATGATGTACAATAATTCCATTGACTTTGGAAATAAGGCAGCTAATTTGGGGGTGACAGTTCTGGTGGCAGGGATTAAGTGAAGGGAAGTACATATTCTCTGGGGAATCCCTGACTCTGGGGCTGCGGTAACACAAAACCACACGCTCCTTACCCTTCTTGATGCAGCTCCTCCAACAGCTCCCAGCAGCTTCCCCTGGGTGAGGAAGGCCTTAGCTGCCAGCTCCACACCCTCCTGCAATTTACAGCTTTGACCCGAATGCCCTGTGCAGGCTGTCCTAGAAAGAGCAAGGTGCTGTCCCCAGTTCTAACTCCTCTTTCTTTGGAGATGCTAAGTCAGGTTACATTTGTGCCTTCCCTGTAAGACTGGCCAATTCATAAAAGGAAACTAAAACTTGATGTTTCTCCTTTCCATCTCAATTCATGTTAACAAGAAGCACAGATACACATCAAAGAATAACAAAACAGAAGGAGAATCTTGCAGCAGCCAGAAGCTGGGGTTGCATTGTTGCGATTTTAGTCAGTGTGACTTTGTGCAAATTATCCTCAGGAAGGAAGGTTCTGGCTCATTTTAAAAGTAAAAGTTAAAAACAAAAAACAAAAAAAAAAAAAACATGCCAATGATGCATATTTGCAAAAACTAAAAATGAGCCTGCATTTGTATGTGTTTGCTATATACATGCGCCACATTTAATAAAGCAAATGTAGTGTGTGAACTGTGAGCATTTGAAACAGTATTATTTGTTTTCTCTTCTTCCATTTCCAAGTCTAGATCAAAACAATCTTGCTTTAGAAATGGATACCTGTGATGAAAATGAGCCTGAGATATGTTAAAAGGCCACCCCTGTAAACATTTCCTCAAAGGGAACAGTAGTAGTTGAGTATGTATCAGTTACTCATACTATATTCATCACTATAGCAATGCTTTATAAAAGACAAACAGCTTATTTCTAGGCTGTCAAGGATTAAGAATATTGATTTTTTTTTTTTTGTTGGAAACAATCCACGCAATACAGTCCCAGAATTTGATCTGATGTGGCCTTTACCAGGGAGCATTCACTAGGTCTTCTGCTCTGCAGCTGTTGAGGTCTGTGAGGGAGCTTCTGGCTTCATGATCTGGTATGTGATGAGATACTCTGGGTATGCCTGGAAGGGACAGAAGACAGACTCCTCACTCTTCTGTTAGGTGCAAGATCATTAAAGCTTCACTTACTGTGGGGGCCTGAGGTGACTGAGTGCCTAACCAGTATTCTACACAGACCCAAAAAATTTCTTATCTCCAGTACTTGGTATGATGCCTTCTGTTTGTAGAATGGCTGCTTAAGCAGAGGAATCAGGGGTCAATATATGCATTTTGGTATATGCTGCTTAATGTGACCTCTGACACATAAATTTTAGTCAGGGATACTTGAAGATTTTAATGGCATGAATTTCTTCAGGCTCCTTATCAGAGTGCTGCTTACTCAGGCTACTAAATTATCTCTGTGCAAAGTTTAAAGCACTGTTTAATCCTTTCAAAGTACAGAGAGATTTAAGACACAAAACTGCAGTAGTGAAAGGGATAAGATGAGGTTAAGAAAACAGTCTTTTCTGTAAAGTTACTTTAAACTTCATATTGGTACTGGAAGTGACTAATGCTCTCAAACTATGTAGTAGATATTCCATGTAAAGATTTTCTTATGAGGTATATAAAATAAGGCCATAATAATAAGCTGAGCTGTAAATGACTTTAGTCAACAACTTCTTCTGATGGTCCACTATTGTTGGAATGTTTTGCTGAATTCAAGCACCTATAGTGACTGAATGACAATGGAGCACCCATCCTTGACAGGACTCAACAAAAGGGGTGGATGCAGAGGAAGGGCCATTCTGTGTTTGTATGGACAGTACAGTTAGGATGGATGTGCAGAACTTCAGTGTAATTCTATGAGAGGAAATACATGCGCTGGTGGTATTTGGACAGGATGTCCTGTCTGCTTCTTGTACTGTGGGTGACCACTGGGAAGACAACAATGTTGAAAGTATTGATTACTGAAGCTGTACTTATAATTCAGCTTTTTTTTTTAAAAAAGGATGGTTGTGAGGCTACATTCTACTAATTCATTGATCAGAGGCATTTGCTCTGATGGTGTTTATACAAGAGTGCTGTTTATGCACCTGGTGCAACAAAAAGCCACGGTGAAAACAGTGTGCAATGTGTAAATTGCTGGATCTGTCCTACTGATTTGATTTGGAACTGTCTCACTGCTACTTGTTCTTCAATAAAAAAAAAAAAAAGCTTTTAAGATGGCCTTGATCTGCTGTACTGACATGTTTAGTAACTCAGTCATGCTTATGTGATGGGGAACGTACTTGCTCTCCTCTGTAGATGACATATTCGGCATATGCCAGCCCATTGACACTCGGTCTGCCAATAACTGAGTGATGTCCTGGTGGGGCATGGGCCATTTTCATGGTGCTGAATTGAAGAAAGGATTTCCCAAGGGTTACTCTACAGAAAAGCATTTGTCTGAAAAAGAAGGAAAGTAACGGTTTGATGGAACTTTAAATTTTCGAATGATATAACTGTTAAATCTATTGATTAAAAAATAACATAAGGCATGCTAATTTAAATATTAGTTTCAAATTTATGTGTATAAGAAGATGGGAACAGAGACACTGATCCACCATATGCCAGTGGTGATGAACCTGATGAACACACATTGCTTTTCTTTTAAGATAAAAGATGTTAATGTATTAGATTTTTTTTTTCTCAACTATAACCTCAGTATTCAGGTTTAACTCCAGGGTTGGCACTCTGTGCTAAATATGTAGGTTCTGGGTGGCAGGCTGGGCACTGGTCTCTAAAAGGTTCATTTCCACTGCTGTAAATGGCTATCAATCTGAGTGGAGGGGCATATGACTCAACCCTAGAAAACACCTGACGTTCATACATACCTAGAGAAAAGGGAAGTATTGGAGAAAGCCATAGCTTTACATGAATGGATAGGTGAAGATGAAGAAAATAAGCAGACAGAAACAATATCTGAAATTACGATTAAAAAAATAGGGGTGGGGAGTAAAAATTGTAATAAATAGTTAATAATAAAAGTAGCATATAAATAAAATACTTAGCTTCCATGGCTAGAAACTATTATCTGGGCAAAACCTGAACTGTGGCAGCCATTAAACTTTATAGAGAGCAAAAAGGGTTATTGAGGGAAGAAATATAGTTATTATACCAACTATAACCCATGGGCCAAATTCTGAGTGCTACCTGTTTTTATAAATACAATTTTCCTGCAACAAAGTCCTGCACTCCTTGATATATAGTTTATGGCTATTTCTGTACCACATACAGAGAAGATCTAAGTCATGGTGACATCCATCAGATGGCTTACAAAGCCTAAAATAATTATTTTGATCCTTAAAGAAAAAACCAACTCCTAAGTGATAAAAATTCTAATCAGGCAGTACAACTGGTCACACTGGTAAATGTAAACAGTTTGCATTTAATCAAACTGTTTACAGCAATGGGATATGATTTTTGTGCTGTAACTAATCAGAGATTGTTCTGAGTTAACTAAAACTGTGCAGGACCTAACACAACTGGAACCTGCCCACACTGTCTCTGTCAGTGAGATGTCACTGATGATCATCAGAGACACTGGCTTTGTATCAGTTGTATCCTCCAACAGGTCCCTTTGGGAAAGGTCTTCTTTTACATACAAGTTTTTGAGCTCCAGCTCTACAAAGCGGCCACAGTGTGCCATCATTAACATTCTGTGCATATCTAATCCATGACACGATGCTAGACCAGACTGAGAAGCCCTGCCTGCTCAGCTCAGGAGGCTGCTGGCTGCAGAGGCGCAGGTAGAAGTACTGACCCATATTTGCTCACTGCCTTACCTTGTATAATTCCAAATATTATGTAGACGCAGCAGCCAAAGCACAGGGGTACAATTGCCCTCAGGGAAAATATTGGCCAGTGAAAGAGGGCAGCCAGCAGATAAATTCATTCCTGTTTCTCATTTTATACTATGCATGCAGTGCTCTGATGTGAAGTATATATAGTTCACATAGCTTCTCTCAGGCTCTTACCGTAAACACAATTCACTGTACTTCTGATGAAACTTGGCCAGTCAGTGCACTGCTACACACTGCTGCTGTGTTTGGCTTCTTTTTCTACTTCTTTTTGTGCCTTTATTCCTGCTTCCCTGGAACTGCACTTGTCAATGAAGTGTCAGCCAAATGCATTCACTTCAGGATTTGCTAGGAAATCCTGGTTAGGACATAAACTTGTTTGTCTAAGTTTATTTTTCATCTAGGTTCACTTTCATTACATAGTTAGGTTTCTTTTGTCTCTGCATGAGTTACGCTTGAAACAACCTAATTTTTGGATGCTATATATCCTTAGGAAGTTCTGTGTTCTTAACCAGAGAGTCACAGTGGAAAGCTGCTTCCCTCAGCATATAGCATGTATCTTAGAACTGCTGGTGACTAGAAATTTTTTCATAAAGTAACTGAAAGAGATAAAGTTGTAAGATCAATAGTTACAAGAAATTTAAAGGTCATAACATTAAGTAATTAGTGATACAGAAGTAAAAAAAGTTTTTTTTTAAAGATAGCCTGTTGTATATATGTGTATGTATGTGTGTGTGTATAACTGAATTAGAACCTCATCACTGACCCATATAATATTTGTCAAACAAGTGCTATATGGATTTTGCAGACAGCATAAACTAAATAAAAAGATATTTAATTATCTTGATTTTGCAAAAATACTGCAGATTATTAGTTTAAAAAGAAACATAATAAATCTTGATCTTTTTAAAGCATAAATATACTGAATGATTTTATCACTGGCTGAAAAGGAAATCTGTTTTTTTTCCCCACTGAATCCACAGAAAATATGCAGCTATGCTTTCCTATTTCTGAATTTTAAAATGCTACTTAAAATGGTAACATTCATTTGTGTGTCACTATTGCAAAGTTGTTATTCTGGGGTGTTTTTTTAAAGCTAATACGTCCTGCCCTCAGACAAATAATAACACTAGACTAGAGAAACTAAATCAGAGCTTGCTCACTGATCCAAGCTGTGTGTCTTGCTTAAGTGCAGCACGAGTGAGGGGCCTTCTCTTCTACAGAGCTCATTCTCAGCCTTTCCTTGATCAGAACCTGAAGCAAGGCATGAGGAGCAGGGAGTGGTGCAGCTGCAGGATTCACTCTAACCTAAAGTTGGTCGGCATGTGCCTGCTTTCACCACTGGCATCAGCTCTGCTCCCATGATTCCTATCAGCGCAGAGACTGCCCAGCTATTCCTAGACTACCTCGAAGCCTGTATTTTTAGAAAGTAAGGCTGGAAAAAAATGGGACTTTTGCAGAGCCTGAGAAACGAATCCAATAGAGGGCAGCAAGTGTTAGACCAAAGGCCAGACGCTCACCTGTGACATATATAACAAGACCTGTCTTTGTGCGTGGGGCAGCCTGTTCCTCCTCCAATCCCATAAACATACTGGTTGCTTTTTGAGGAATTTTCAGCAAAGTAAATCCCAGCTCCAAACATTCCCCCTATGTATGCATGTCTTTCATCAAATCCTTTATGAATAATGGCATTGATGAAAGGAGAACCTAAAAATATAAAAATATATTAGGTAAGCACTTTTCTAGAATCTTATTTAGCTGAATTTATACACACTGAGTAGAATAACATTAATTAGTGATACATAAGTAAAAAAAGTTTATTTTTTTAGATAGCCTGATATATACATTATTGTATTCAATTAGAATTTCATCACTGACCCATATAGTATTTGTCAACCAAGAATGCTACATGGATTTTGCAGACAGCATAAGGTTTTAGACAGGAAAGCACTATGTGGCATTAGAAATATAGGCTTCTTACATGTAATTTGCATGGGATAAACTAAAATAATTAAATTACAGCAAAAAAAAAAATACTCATGGCTTGACCTGCAATTTAAGTTCTGCAACAACTTTCTATAAATTACTTTCACTTGTATACTTGGAAAGCCTGTAACAGGTATGCATTGGGAAGCCAACAGCACAGGTGGGTATGAAAAACCACACAAGCCTTTTTAACATGAGCCTATTGAAGTTGATACATGGGTTTGGTTTTTGGTTTTGTTTTGATTTTAATTTTACTCATTTTACAGAAGCCCAGACAAATGAGCATTACTACTGCGGCTACTCACCGTGAAATAGCATGCGTTCATTGTGATGGTTGTGATTCTCTTCAGACACTTCCTTCTGTCTATGACAGAATCGCTCTCTCAGCTTCTTGTTGACAACTTTTTGAATCTTTATGAAGAAGAAAGAAGTAGTTATCAGTAAAATATAAGCTTATAATTTACTATAGTTTCTTTTAGGTGAAGTCAATTTGTTTTGTTTGCTGAAGACCCTTAAAAATAACAAAGTTGCCAAGGTCAGTATTCACCTAATACACTGGCTATCAGTAACATAATTTTTAGTTATAATATTTGTTGTTTTGTACCAGATTAGGCTCTTAGCACCTGACTCCTCACGTCAGGTGTTCAAAAATAAAAACAAAACAAAAGATTGCTCCCTTACTTAATGGATTTTATGAAATGGGGGGTCCTATAAATCTTTTTAAAATAAGTTCTCTAATAAATACCAATGGACAGCAGTGTAAGTTCCATAGGTTTGCTGTCTCAAAGTGTTAAACTCATTCTCAACAGATTTTACTCATGATGCCCTTGTGGGAAAGCATTAACAGTCATCTATTTTACACTATAAATGAAGATGTTGCCATTAAGAGATGCACTTATTCTCATATTATTACTGACTCAAGCAGACTGACAATCTGGACCTCTAATTCTACTTTCAAAACATAAAATCCTTGGTACAGTCCGAAGTGTGGATGAGCTGGGAGCCTCATTCATAAATTCGTCACCAATGATTCCACCTTCAGAATGGTATTTAAGAGAGTCTCAGTTTCTAGTGAGCCATGATCCTGGGGGTTAGAGGTTGCACTGTAGTGACAGAATCTGATATCAGGGTAATACGTAACTATCTTTGACAGTGTGAAAATATGACTTAATTTTTTATTGTTTAGATTTGACTTTTAGGCAATTCTTGCAGTATAGTTTTCACTATCCAAGTTTTAAACTTACTCGAATGACATTGTATCTGTTGAATATTCCACCAGCATTACCACCATCTCTATGTTCCCGAATAGTACTCTGCATCTATAAAAAATGTAATAATTAACTTCATGAAAGTAAGCCAGGGTGTAACATTAACAATGTCCCTTCCATTGTTTTCAACACTTAAATTCTTTTATATTGTTTCAACTAATTGGTTAACACAATTAGTAGATAAGTATTTTTGTGAGCAGTCATATTACATTTATATGTTTCTTATAGAAGCTTCGAAAGATTTAAATCATCTACACAATTTAGAAACAGAAAAATGTCACTTTAAATCATGTATATTTACTATTTTATGCTATGAAGACTGAGAAACATTGTATTTAGATAAAAACTCTTCACACTGATTAATGCTAAAAATAATTTCTAAAACTCCAGTATATTTTTCTTCCCAAGGTGAAGCATTCCACATTATTCTAACAGTCTTCATGTTAAGCATGTGAGGTCTAACTACACAGACAAGGGGAAGGTGAATACAATTTTCAATGAACTAGAAGGAATAGCTTTCTTCTCCCACTATGCATCCTCTAACTGAAGTTATGAAAGCTATAGCTGTTTTAAACACCCATATTTTGGGGGCTGAGATGTAGTCAGTGGTAGAGCTCTTGTTTCACATGTACAAGGCAAGTCTGGGGCCATCCAGTGCCAGCAGACAGGATGCCCTCCTGAGAAGCTGACTAATAAGCATGAGCCAAAATACTGCTTAGGGATAACGGTATTATTGATTGTACAACATGAGAGTGGAAATCACATCAATGTTACTTAAAAACAAACAAACAAATATGAGTACATCTTTACCTGCTTATGCCTTTGCACAATTGTAGAACCAGGCAGCCTACTTCTAATAATGAAATTATGTGAGGCACAAGCCATCAACAGGAAGGGAATCTTCATGTCACTGATGTACCATGAGGGTCATAAAAATAGCCTTACTATAGTGCTGGAGAATTATATGGCAAGCTTCTAAATATACATGAAAATTAGATATATTTTAGAACTACATAAAGTTTGGAAGATACCTGCTATCAATGAGGCAAGATTCTCATTCCATATTATCTTAGGTGGCATTCTAATATAAGAAATAGTTTCAAGGAAGTTTCTACATTAAAAAGCCAGATCTGTATAAAATGAGACAGACTTAAAAGTGAAAACAATGTGGCATAGTTCTAATCCAAAGTCATATTTTATTTTTGGCAATATTCCATTACAATAGCTAAAGGGAACTGATTAGTACGTAAGTGATCATACAGTAGTATCCAATGAGCTTTTGTCTTCTGGAAAGGTAGGCCTAACTCTAGTTTCAGGAAAGGAAAATTAATAGTTTTGGAGTCCATTACCTCTTCTTCTACTGACTGATATTCTTTATCTTCTGGAGCAAGATCTAGCAAAATAGTTCCCTGATTTACACAGTGAAAAGTCAAATAAGGATTGGTTCCTGGGAGAGAAAAAGAGTCATAAATAATTGGCATTCTGATATGAGTCTAAACTATTTTCAATTTAAGTATCAAACATGTACTAAACAAATACAACTAAGACAAGAAATGGAGATGATCTCAGGGATCTATTTTATCTGTTGTTAGTGAGCTGTCTGTACAGAGAAGGTCTCAACAAACATTTGTCAAACTGAAATCAGTAGTGAAGATATGTCTGACTCAAAATGGTCCCACACTGAAATTATAATGTAATTAAATCTAAAATACATGAATTATTCTCTAAACCTTGTTGAGTGACTTGAAAGTCACAGTAGTTTTATAACACATTACTGTTGTAATTTCATGGATGATCTAAAATACAAATAAGCATCAATCAAATTCAGAAACCTCCTTTCTAGTTTGTCATCCTGGAAATTTTATTAGCTATTAGACTAATATTCCTTTGGCTCCCTGTAGAGAAAGTATGTGCAACAAATAGAGAAATACATGAACAAATAAAGAAATGATAAACACAAGCAAGAAATCTGTAAGAAGTTTGTAACAACAAAGGATAATAGGAAAAGACTGAGCTGATAGTCATAAAGGGAGAAATGTTCAAGATCAGATTATAAAGATTTGGGTTACGAGGTCTGATTCCAACTAAAAAGCTATGGGATCCAATTGAAGGGTTTTAACCATGGAGTGATTTTAGCATACACTCACTGGGAATAACACTCTGGTTACAGAGCAGAGAAAAGCAAGGAAAGCAAGGGTGAAGACTGGAGATAAGCTACACAGTTGGGAGCAATCAGGAGCGGTGGGTGAATTAGGTAAAAACAGTGGGGAAAAAGCAGAAATACACTCTAGAGATTACAGAGGATTTACATTGTAAAGTGCATGGAGAGAGGGCAGAACGATGCCCAGATCTCTGGGTATGATGGGAGTGGCATGCTGACCACTGACATGTGGAAGACATGAGATTCTGGAACAATTACATGCACAGACCTTGTGGTCACACTGCCTGAGCTCCAATGCCAGCCCTGACATTCATTGTATCACTAATTTCTGAAAATTTTTTCCAAATAGCTCACCTTGTTGTCCACCTAAAAGTCTTTCTACACCTTTGATTAATTTGTGGCGGTGTCCATATGCATTGATGCCTATTTCTTTCAATTCCTCATGACCCATATCAGCCAACACATCTAGTGTAATCTGAAAAATGAAAAAAAGTTAATTGCTCAATCTTTAGCAGTTCCTCCAAAAGCTCTTCCATTTGTCTACAAAGTTATGTCACCATAGAAATTTTATTTTATTTATTTTATTTTTTAAGGAACAAAAGACTTATTTAACTCACATTTTGTGGAGGTTTTAGTCTATAATCAGCTGGCTCCCAGGAAGGTTGGCACACCATAGAAATTTTAAAGATTCTTTTGTTTCCTTTTTAAGTCTGACTTTACAATTTTCTTAGTTTCCTTGATTACCTTTTCAGCTTTTTTTTTCCTAACTTGAAATACTTTGTTTGCTTTAAAATCAATGGAGAATTAAAAAGGAATAAACACTACTGCAGACACACAAAGGGATCATGGCTATTATTTCTTTTTGATGAATTACATCTTTGATCTTCTGTACCCTGAGACTTAGTAAGGATCAGTAGCTTGAGGATGGGGAAACCCTGTACCCTAGAATCTAGCA
This sequence comes from Ctenomys sociabilis, assembly GCA_004027165.1. Classification (NCBI taxonomy): domain Eukaryota; kingdom Metazoa; phylum Chordata; class Mammalia; order Rodentia; family Ctenomyidae; genus Ctenomys; species Ctenomys sociabilis. Next base: position 70,270 of record PVKA01001864.1, on the reverse strand, counting down.
GGTAACAAAAGGCAATAGCAGGGGAAAGGAAGTGATGTGTGGTACAACTGCTGAAATGTAGTAAAACGAGTACGCAGTTTTAGGTTAGCAGATTTTAGGTAAAGATGAGGAAGTTCCCACTGCTAACAAATATTCAGGGTAGGAACAGGCTGCCTAGAAAGTAGTGATTTAGTGAAGGACATATTAAGTTAGAGATGAGTTTTATAAAAGCTACATACAAAAATTTTAGTTCAGGCAAGGAAAGAAAGTATATGGTTTTGAAATCTCTCACAGACTGTAATATTTAACAATTCCTGCTGCATAACACAGTCTGTAGAAATTTTTGGCTATTTATCCTTGTAAATGGAGATAAGTTGGCTCAAAAATCTCTAATAACTATCTGAGAAGTGTGACTGTGCTACCACCCAGTGGTAGTGTTCTGAAATATACAGGATGAAATGGGGCAGCCACATCTTCTGAGAGCAGATCTATAATTTCCCTGCCTAGAAGTGGGCTCCGTGACAATCCAAACAGAGCTTTTAATTTTTAATTTCCTTGGAAAACTAAAAAATCCTTTTATAGACACTCTTCTGCTAAGTCAAATGCAATATTTGTAGTCTAGCCACTGCTTTTCTACCCTTCTTGGGCATAATGTTTAAAAAAACAAGATTGGGCCTGCAGATCTGCTGATTTTTATTGTCAGAATGAAATATTATATGAGTCTGATCATCTTAGTGCATCTCATGAGCATATATCACTTATGCTCTGAAGTAATTTAGCATATTGCTTCTAAGTGGCCATTTAAGAAATAATTGCTTCATTGCAAAAAATGGGCAATTCACTTTGAATCACCCAAAGGAAGTTTTCATCAGAGCTTTTAAAAGCAACAGTTATGAAACAGCTATCTTTGAAACAGAAGAGTTTACAAAATAATTTTAATTTTTTACATTTGCATGTAAATGTGCCTTTAATTTCTATCTATTGATACTCTATCGCAAATATATGCTAGATAGAAACAGTCTGAAAGACTTCTGATTATCTGAATACAATGAACTTAAGGTTAAGAGGAATTAAAGACATTCAAAAAGATATTTTTAGAGATTTATAGGAACATAAAGGTCCTGAATCTTGGAAATAATCTGCTTTCTCTACAGTTTCTTCTTATGGATACACTATTACAGAGGTAATTCAGTTCACAAACTTTTTGTTGTACAATTTTAGAAAAATTTGTTAAATGTTTTTGGAAAAGATATCTACATTGTGTATTTGTTTGTGTAGGAAAGATGGTTGTGATTATGTTTGTCACCTGATGCAGAATTTGCAAAGAAAAACAAAATTCTGCCAAATGCTTCTATTTGCAAGCTGAACTGTTTGCAAATGAAAGCATTCATGAAATGTGATTCCATTGTACTTGTTCAAATTAGGTTTCTTAAATAAAGAAGCGTTTGAAATTCCACAATTATTTTGGATATGATTACAATGAAAAGATATGACTTTAATATTAACATTAAGCAGAGGCTTAATGTTGTCAACACAAAAACCTTTAAGAAATCAAAGAGGTAAAAGAATTCTTACTGTTTTTTATATTCACTTAAGCAATTTCTATAAGTCAAAAGATGACTATATAGAAAAATGTTTTTAATCATGTATGTATGTATGTATGTATGTATGTATGTATGTATGTATGTATTTGGTACAGGGTGTCACTTTGCAGCTTGGACTTGTAGTGATCCTCCTGTCTCAGCCTCCCCTGCACTGGATTATAGGTGTGTGCCACCATGGCCAGTGGAGACTGGCACAGTGTGGGGCCAGCAAGACACAGGGTATCAGGGATTGAACCTCTGTCCTTGTGCTTGCCATGTAAGTGCTTAGACCACTGAGCTGTCTTACTACCCCAAATAAATGGAAATTCTTATAGCACTCTCTTAAATCCTCACCACCTAAAAGACCACCCATGAATCATGATTACTAAAGCATATCATAAAAATTGGTACAATATGCCATGGAATTATAACTCCCTTGACATTTGTAGGTATTTTACAGTTAAAGGAAGTGATAGGTTAAATGTCTTTCAATGTAGATTTACACAGCTAGTAAGGAAGAGAAAATAATTAGAATCAAGGTCTTCATTTAATCCAATACTACTTCTACTCAAGAATTTTGATCATTGAAAGTGTTACAGATAATTATAATATAAAAGGAAATTATTTAGCAAAAAGTGTGAGAAACCATAATAGAAAGAAATAAGACCTCAGGCTTTAATTAGCTACAGATAGATTGTAAGTCTATAAAGAAGTCAGGATAGGGCCAAGGCCAGTGAAGAATTTAGAGCCTATATCACATAGGAACAACTGAAAAAGCCAGAATATTTCTCCTAAAATAGGGGTAGATTTGTAGAGGTAAGTGATTGGAAGGGTAAACTCTTATGATGAGTTGACTAGGTTTTAAAAAGATAGGTATAGTGGGCTGATTGGTAGCCCTTAAAAAGAAAGGTCAATATTTTTTAACCCTAGGATTTGTGAATGTCACAAGAAGTTTTCACATGTAATTAAAGATCTGGAAAGGAGATCTTCATCTAGGGTAGGCTGCACATTCAGTAAGAAAAGCACAGGAAATGATTACATGGGCAGCTCCTAAAGTCTTATAAAAGAAGCAAAGCAAAGACAGACAGATGAGAAAGCAAGGAGAAGATGGAAGCGGGAACTGAAATAATGTGGCCAAAAGTCATGCAGGCTGGCAGACACACAGTGGCTTCTGCCTCAAAGCTTCTGTAGGGTACACAGCCTGACATCATTTTGATTTCAGACTTCTGAGGAAATAAACTGCTGTTTGGCCACTAAGTTGTGGTAACTGATAATGTCAGGCTTATGAAACAACATATATGCAGATTGCATGTTAGATTTCTGAGCAAAACTCAGTAAACCTAAGACAAATGATTAAACAGGGGGCAGAGTTGGGCATAATTTCAGTTATAAGCATTCCTGCCTGGACGACTGACATGGATACCCTAAAACAGTGACTTGATGATCTCTAAATATTTTTCTCATGCTAAGATTCCATGTATATCAGTAATTGTTAATTTAAACTCAGGTACTGATCCTCTTTCAGTATTTAACACTGACAATGATAATAAATACATGCAATAAGAACTCATTATCCAGTATAAAAAAAAGCACGGATATCGAAGGAGCTTGATTTGCAAATACTACTAGAGAAATAAGATGAAGAAATGCTAATATATTTTTTGAAAAAAAGAATTAAGAGAAAAAGAAACAATTTTGAAAATGTTCTTTTGAGGTAGTTCAATGGGCTAGGCTTATTTGTTTTTGCAGGGCTGGAGCTGCACCCAGGGCTTTGTGCATGCTAGGTAAGCTATGCTCATCCCTCATGGTCTTTAAGTTTTTAGAGGTGACAAAACGAACACAAGAATGCTTATAAAGACAAAACAAGGTAACAAGGACTCTCAACTGCTCAGATAGTATAAGGGGGAAATATAAAATGGCTTCTATACAATGTGTCAACGATTTTAAAACAGTTGTTAAGTAGGAAAAAAATGGATGGCAATTAGTAACTTAATGTTTAACTAGTCTCAAAATATATAAAGAACAATTTACCTGTTCTGTTTCAAAGATATCCCGCAGATGTTCAAGGCCAAGGCTTTTCAGGAATTGGCTGATATTCATGTCAAGACCGGCGACTGGAGCAGAAATAGAATGAAAATTCTCAGAAAGAATTTTATGAATCTAAAGAAACTTTCACTATCTATTTAATGCCATATTGTTTAGTTACACAGAAAATTTTATATAGCATAACAGAGTTGAGAATACATAACTTTAATTCAGATATTTCAAGTTATCACTGAGCTTGGCTGAGAAGGAAAAGCAGAGTGCTTTATTACTTCAGTAACACATGCATTTGTCCTAAGGATAAGACTATAATTAGACTTAAGAATACAGAATTCAATAATATATCTAAGAATACAGAATTCAATAATATATCTGAGTATACATACTATATTGAAATTATACTTCTACTAGCATAAAATCCTATATTATACAGGGTAACATACTTTTGACAAATTAAAAAATGAAAATGTACTATTATTTTAGTTTATATTCCTTAAATAATCAGTTGTTTTCTAATATAATTTCAGTAATAAGATTCACTCAGTAGTTCAGGAACATACTATGGTTGGAGATGGAGATACAATATAAATAAATAATGCAGGTGTCAAGGAAAGGGCAACTTTCTATGAAGAAGTACTTCTTGTAAGATGCTGTGTGTTCAGAAATTTACAGATAGGGTATTTTAAGTGATGTATTCAATAACAACAGAAAAAAGTTAAACTGTTCCAGGAAAAAAAAAAGGTATAAAGATGTAAGTCTTTGTAGACCATACGCACCTTCTCCTTCCTTCCTTTCCGTACCAGCTGCACCATCTCCGGCATTGGAGGCTCCACCTACTGCCAACTCCGCTAAAGGGCCAGTGAGGTTATCTATGCTGCTGGCCGCAGACAGGCAGGAGGGGGTGGATGCTGGTGAGATCAGAGAAGCACTCACTACAGTTGCCTGAGGTTTAAAGCAGGTAGGTAAAGCTTCCGGGGGCATGGCATCTATCAGCAGAGCTCTGATATCGTCAGCCTAAAACAAATAAAACACACACACACAACTCTGTATTATAAATGTTAAGTTTTTCATTAAGTACCGAACATTTTGTGGATGTTTTCTTTTTTCTTTGTCCATGCCAGGCACAGAAACTGGAACTTGGAAGTTGTGTGTTGCTGTAACAAAACTATGAAGTGGCTTTGGCTAGAGCCATGTGGTGGCACAGTGGCTGCCAAAAGGGGCTAGAAAACAGGCAGGTTTGTGAAGGCTAAAGATGGGAAGTGAGCCATGCAGTATCGCACCTGCAAGCACTGGCACATGAAGAATAAGAAAGACAAACTGCACCTACGAAACTTAAGAGATGTGTCTTGGGTGATTTCAAGAATGTGGACTCTGCCAATTGGACTCATCTGTTTTATCTGCCCATCATAAGGTACAGCAAGAGAAAAACGAACTAAGAAAGGAACTATTTCCTTCTCTTTAAGGAAATACATTCACTCAAGATATATCTATATATCAGTACCAGGGATTGAACTCAGGACCTTGCATTTGCCAGGCTGGTGCTTATGCCGCTGAGCCTTATCCCTGGTCATGTTTGTTTTTTTTTTCCCTTAATTTCTGTATTTGGTACAGGGTCTCACTATGCAGCTCAGACTCAGTGATCCTCCTGTATTCAGCCTGCCCAGTACTGGGATTACAGGCGTGTGTCACCATGCCTGGACTCGTTTGCCCATTCAGCGTGGCACAGCATGCAGGACTGGGGATTTGAACCCTGGTCCCTGCGCTTTTCTCCTACTTATGTAAGCTAGCACAAGAAAATGCAGAAGGAGGCATAGCATGTTAGCCTTTAAGAGGAATGATAGCTTTTGCCATCTCCCTTTTGAAATGCAAAAACTATTGAAAACTGCAGCAAGATTACTTGATGCGATACCACATGGGGACTGACACAAGAGTGCAACCACCTATGACCCAAGTGTACCAATGAAGCCATCTGTATGTTCTTGCTTCTGGCAGCAGGCGTATGCAACTGCCCAAGTGACCCAGTGATTTCAGTGTAAGACTACTCCAGCCAAAGTGAGGAATCGTGAGCTATTATTCATTCTTAGTATTTTAAGCTATTAATTGCTTTGAAATAGTCTGTTATTCAGCAATAGATAAATGAAATAGAATACAACATGGAAAGTTCTTTTGGGCTTAAAATTATAAATTACTGTGACTAGTAAGTCAACTTTCAGAAAGTTCAGAAATGTTGAAATGCTTAATTTAGCAATTAAATTTAGTTTTTTGTTTTAAAAATATTTTTAAGGTATACTGACTTTTCTATTTTCATAAGAATAACATATTGCCCAGAGTGAACTTTTAAAATCTTTTATACATACATATATATTATATATACTTTAAAGAACATTAGTTATTCTACAATAATATGCCATGTATAGAAGGTTCAAGGTATTTTGCTAAACGTAACTGAGGATCCATGCTAGAAATAGGTTTTCTGTAATTCATGCTTTCTCTTTGAAACTAACCTGAAGTAATTAATGAAGTTAATTTACTGCTTGATTTAGCTTAACAAAATTTTAAGTATAACAAATGAGAACTTCAAAAAATTTTCAGAAACTGAAAACTGAAATTTTCAGTTTTCTGTTAGTGCTAATTATTTTACCCCTAGGTTTCACCAAGATGTGTTCATAAATGCGTGTCTCATACTGTGCTCGCAACCACTCCACATGAGCCCCCTTCTCTAAGTCTCCCTTTTATTTGTTATGCCATCTCTTCCTCTTCACTTTTTCCTAAGTCCCACATAGAAAAGAAAACAGGTATACTCATCTTTTTCATCTGGCTTAAGGAAATCTGTTTTCACTCTAAACAAAATGAATGTGACTAAAGGTAAACCTGTTCAACTGGAGAAAGTACTGTCTTCTCTGAAATTATCATGAACAATAGCGAACACCTGAAACGAGGACTTACTGTGGCCAGGTCTAAAGGTGTCTGACCTTCTTGGTTCTTCATAGTTGGATCTGCACCATGTGCTAGGAGCAGGGCACATAACTGTGTCCTTCCTTTTTGGGCTGCTTCGTGAAGCGGAGTAAATGCCCACTTATCTGTTGCATTTACACACGTGTTGTATTTGATCAGTAACGCTGCTATGTCGACGTGCTGAGGAAATAGAAAGGATGCACAAAGGATGAGATCATCTGAAGTTCCACCATGCAGGCTATTTTTCTTATAATAATTCACCTTTTCTGTATTTGTATTTTCAACCTTTATAGAAGATTCTTATAAAGTAAAAAACAGCATTTTGGACTTTCATTTTTCTTAGCTTTCTACAAAAATGTCAATTCCAGAGGGCTGGCCAAAAAGCTGAGCGGATTAAAGCACCTGCAAGCAGGCGCAGGGGCTGGGGTTTGATCCCCAGGCTTGCCATGCCAGCCCTACCCCTGGGGCAGACTGATATGGCAACTGAGACTGGGCATGGTGGCATGTGTCTGCAATCCCAGCTCTTGGGAGGCTGTAAACAGGAGAATCACTATGAGTCTGCTCTAGTATAGACATCCTGAATACCCTGTAGACTCTTACCTAAAAATACAGAAAAATAAACCCCACCTCAATTCCACAAATATTCTTTTATTCTGTAATTTTGCCTGAGCTTATTTTTTACTCAACTGTCTAGCATGTTCAAGACTATGTTAAAAACTAGTACCTAAGATGAACTTGTACTTGATTCTAAGTCTTCTATTAGTGATTTAACCTGCCAAATTTCTCAGACTAGCAAGCTACATATATACTACTTCTAATCTTCCCATTTCTCTTCTACCTTGTTGTGATATGATCAAGATTCAAAATGCTTTTTTACCCAGCCTTTGGGAAAGTAACATAAAATATCTGATTAAAAAAAAGTCTGCTATGTCTAAAATGACTTAGTACAGGGCAGTTAACATGTAGAGAAGTATCCTACTGTTAACAATATAAAGTGGGACAGGGGCAGGCAGCATAATCAGACTAGGGCTTCCAAGAACAGGCTACATTTTGTTTTGATCCTTTAGAGGTTATAAGACTATAAAATTAATTTTAGAGTTCAATTATATTTAGACTATCACCAAAGGAGAAAACAGGTATTATGTATGGTACTATTTTTTTTTTTTTTTTTTTGGTATGGTACTATTGAAATCATTTAAAATAAAACCCTAGTAATTTCACTCTTATTCAAAAGATGCAATTAATTGGAAAAGCAATTTTTCTTTAATTCCAAGTTTCTCCTGAGTCTGGTTATAAGTTATTTATATTATGTTTCTGATAACTATTTTTATTCTACTTCCATATTTACTGTCAGAGTAAGGTAATTCAGTAAACTAACTTGTACAGGCTTCTAAAATTAGCCCAAGAAAATTATGCTTCTGTATATGTGTATGTATGAAACCAATTGTATATCCAGTATGTATTGTTAAACTTTCTTTATACTGAATTTATAGTTTATGCTTAGAGAAACTAATTACATTCTTTTTTTTTTTTTTAATTCCTTTATTTATTACAGTGTCTCGCTACACATCACGGATTCTTTTTTTGCGGGGGTGGGGAGTGAGCTCAGCCGACCCTGTGGGGAGGGACTGGCATGGCATGTGGTGCTGGGGCTCGAACCACGGTCCCTGAGAGGCGCTGTAGACCGCTGAGCTATCTTGCCAGCCCTACATTCTTGTTAAATGTGCTGACAAATGTCTGAAAGAGCAATGAACAGGAAGGAGTTCATTATTTTCCAAACAGACTAAAAACACAATTCTTGAGCTCTGTAATTCTTTTTAATAGCTACACCACTGGGGCAAAAATAGTAACTGAAAATTAAAGCTGACAAATGCAGTAAGTAAGCTGTAGCTCAGCACTACTCACTCTGAGAGCAAACAGTCTCCAGGAGAAAGAGTCAGTTTAACAGGGTTTTAGAATCAGCTGCAAGAGAAAATGTTTTAAATGACAAATACAACTAGGAAGGCTTTCATGTGATTTTAGAAAGCTGGATGTGGAAGGAAAAGAAACATGTTTGGGTTGCAGCTAAGTAATTTAATTGTTACAGGGGCTTTATCACAACAATTTTAAAATTTTCAGTGACTAAGTAATTTAATTGTTACAGGGGCTTTATCACAACAATTTTAAAATTTTCAGTGAAAGTATTAGTTACACAATAAAATCGAGAATTTTATGTGAAGGTTAAAAGAAAATCCTGATTCTGTTTCCTGGTCCAGTATGCCACTCTGGCCTGTCCCCGAGTGTACTGTGCTGGCGACCGAGTCCAGGTATGGCAATGCACAACTATAATCCCAGCACTGGGGAGGCTGAAAACAGGATCACTATGAGTCTGAGCTGTACAGTGAGACACTGTACTAAAGACATGCAATTTAAAAAGAAAATCCTGATTTCTTTTTTTTTCTTTGTACTTATTATTTTTAAAGAAACCATAATAGTGATAGAAGAAAATAGCATTATGCATGATACAAGATTTCACTAAACAAAGTAGTAGGAATCCAACAATGGTTGCTGTATTACATGATGCTATGTGCAAATTAGTTTTTCAGATTACCAGACATAAACGTATAAGTTTTGTTTAAAAAAAACAAACAATAAATTATAAGAAATTCAAGAGGAATAAAAGCAGAGTAAAAACAAAAATTGTAAGCATTAAGTGCTCTTTTTTTATATATTCATATAATTAGAATTCTCAAAGTAGAAAGGAGTACGCAATATTTAAAAATTTAAAATTTCTAAATTTTATATATTATATATGTATTATAATACCACATTTCCAAGAAAAATTAACTTTTTGCACAAGAAATTAAAAAAAAATCATACCAAGATACACAAAAATGAAATTGTCCAAAATTTCTTGTAAAGAAAAAAATGATTAAAGTGAAAATCCTGATTTCAATTAAAAAAATTATCATTTTTTGACAAGGCAACTTTATTACAATTTGAAAAGATTTTAGCATTGATAATATATTTACTAAGCATAACTGAATTATTTCATATCATACTTAAAAATTGTCTCAGTTCCTTTTCACTTGTTGCTGGGATAAAGTACCAAACACTTACAATTCAGGAAGGAAAGGTTTATTTAGCTCATGGTGGAAGTTTTGGTCTACACTTGGCTGGCTCCAGTGCACAGTGCAATGGAAAAGAGCGAAGGGCAAAGGGAGGAGCAGCGGCTGCTGCCACTAGCAAGCCTCTCTCCTGTCTTCGCATTTGTATGCAGATTATCTGCCCCACGGTGGGGGCAGCATTCACACTTGCAATCCTAGCACTGGATCATGAATTAATCACGAACTACAGAAGCTAACCCTACTGCATGAGGCTTTGGGAAGACAGCTAGACACAAGCCATAACAGAAGTACAGTTTTCTTTCCTATTTGTTCAACTTAAAAGTAGACTGTTTGCTTTCCTTTCAAGTATTTGCATTCAGATCATCACCTCCCTGAAATACTAATCTTTGCAGAATGGATCTGGGAAGATGAAAATACTTTGAAGGGCGAGGAAGAAGAGAGTAAGAAGGAAGAACTGATTAGACTGAGTTTTAATTTGTTAGACTTTTACAAAACTACAAACCTTCCTTGACAACAATGAACCCAACTGTGAGAACACCTGGCACATACAAAATGTCATCTGTGGATTTTTACAGGTTAAATAGAGTTGACACAGAAGAACAGAGAAAAATCTTACTGCCATTACAGTGAGGCCTTGATTACCAGTCAGTCCTAACAGATGGCATCTAGCCCACACAACATGTACCTCTTCTAGCTGGTTGTTGCAGGTATACCTTTTTTTTTTTTTTTTTTGGTCTTTTTGAGGCAGGGTCTCACAATGCAGTTCAGGCTGGCCTTAAGCTCACTTTGCAGCTCAGGCTGGTCTCGAACTCACAACAAGCCTCCTGCCTCAGCCTCCTGAGTGCTGGCTGGTATTACAGGCGTGTACCACCATGCCTGGCTAGGTATACCATTTTAAGGGGTGCAACTAGACTTGCATTGTGGAGTTTTATTTAAGTCATCAAATTCCATGAAACTATGTATACCCACTACTCAACTACTTACCTGAACACTGTGGAAATGACAACAATAAATGTTACACTACCATAATTTTCACACCTGTGTAGGAGCCTCCTGGCTTTTAAACTTTCTAAACTATAACTGAAGTAGAGCTAAGCTATATCATCTATGTCCATAAATATTAACTGAACACCCATTTTATATCTATTGTTGTGCTAGACAATGTGGTGTGACCAAAAAGCTTTAAAAATCATGGCTGCTGGCCAAAAAATAAGGAGGCTGTGAAGATGAAATAAGGTTTGAAGAGAAGTTTAAAACACTGCTAAAACATGCCATTGCTTAGATATCTATCTCCTTAGTCTGTAGTACACATTTAATAAGGTGATAAATGTCAGGGAAGTCTTCTAGATTTTAACTTTAGCATGCTTACCCCATAAGATGCTGCATTATGTAGAGGAATTAAACCGCCTTTGTCCTGGGCATTAACATCTGCTCCGTGCTCTAGAAGGTATTCAGCTACTTCCAGGTTATTGTAGCCTGCTATTAAAGTACAAAAGGAGACCTTGTCAGCTTATGAGAAAAAATTTACACATATAGACCAGAAAAATGTTATGATTTTAATTCATTTGCTCAATAACTTACACTCTTATGATACAACTGAAAGTTGTTACAGTAAGTAATTATACTAAATAACATCAAACAGAAGTTCCTTTTATGCTCAGAATTTTGTTCTTCTTCGGGTAAACCATATTAAATAGTCAAAAAGGGAAATAAGGCTTGGCAGCACTGGTGATGCTTACCTGCCAGGTGCAGAGGAGTTGAGTTTCTGCCCTGCGTGTCTCTGCAGTTGATATTCTCTGGGGTGCAAAGTTTCTGCACCCTTGCCAAGCAGCCCTTCTTGGCGGCATCCAACAAGGCAGCGTCCCCTCTCAGCAGGTCCTGAATGTCTGTGTCCCCTTCTTTGACCAAATCTAGAGGTGTGTTTCCATCCCTGTTCTTTTTGGTTGGATCTGCTCCATGCTATAAGGAAGTTAAACAAGTGAGGTTTACATTTTCTGTAGTATCTTTATGTAGGTTGGTAGTATGCACACATATATGCATTCAGTCACAGAGGAAAGATACACATTCTATGTGCACTTTGGAAAAGAGAAACCCACCCTGCTCTATTTCACAAATTTCTTACTTAGCAATATATTGGTCAGTTTTCTAAATGAAAAGCCTCAGGATCAGTATACATGATTATAAATAGGGAAGGTGTTGAAAATCTTTTATTCTTTACTATAATTTACCTTATCTCATTCTCCAAGTTGTCATGACAAACCTCTTTTCCTTTTACAAATGTCCTAGATATTAGTTCTGGCAAGACTTCAATTACATAAAGATACTTTGTAGGTATCATGAGAAAGATTAGAAAAGTATAAAACACATAGCTAGGAAAAGGGTTAAATCTAAATGTCATCAGTTAAAAAAGCCTGACAATTAAATTTTATTTTTCATTTATTCTTATCATTCATCTGTCATAAAATTACTTAAAATGTAGTAAAATTATCTTGATTTAAAAACTTTAATCACCTATGACTATAAAGGAGATGTCAATTTTATTTATTTATTTATTTGTTTAGTATTACAGGCTTGATACAGACTACTTTGGCCCACTGAGGACATAAGTAATAATCCAATCTAGACAATGAAGTTACATGACCTGGAATTTTCTTTTTTACTAATCAGTGATAATAAAAATTATCAAACATAGTAGTTTCTTTAGGACACATAAAAGTGGTGGGAGAAGATTTATTCATATCTTACAGGAATGGCTTTTCTCTAGTTAAAAAGAAATTGGTATGTTTATGTTTGCACATTTTTATATAACAACTTTTAAAATTCACAAATTATGATTTGATCATAGAATTATTAGTCTCTACTAGTTTGCATATCTCTAATATCTATTTGAATAATTTTGCTTAAAGATTAATTTATATTTTAATATAAATCTGGTATCAAGTAAGTTCTTAAAAAGTTAGATGTTTAATAATGACTGTTAATAATAAAATGATGGTAAGAAAACATTAAATTTGTTGCTCTCTGTACCCACACCATGTTGTTTTATACCATATATTTCTGATATTAATAGTATAAATTGTGTATCAGATACACAATACAAAGTAAAACCAACTCTTTCTAAAACCTACTTTGATGAAACAACCGCAACCAAATTAATTCAGAAAGACATTTGGGGCACTACTCAGAGTTATATGTAAATCACAATAACAAACAAAATTTCTTTAGGGAACCCCACCTCCCCCCAAAAAAACAAAATAGAAGCAACTGCTATAGCACTTACTATTCCCAATAGAGAAAAACACTCTAATTTCAAGTAAAAATAATTAAAAAAAAAAAAAAAAAAACTACGTACTTTTAGAAGAAGCTTGCAGATTTCGTATTTTCCTTTAGCTGCTGCTTCGTGTAGAGGGGTAAACTTCCATAAGTCCGCCACATTAACAGAAGCTCCGTGCCTTACTAAAAGCTCAGCTACCTCATAGTGTCCATAGGAACAGGCATTATGAAGGGGCACCAGTCCACTACACAGAAGAAAATTATTTTCAAGTTGTAAAACAGATCTTTGTGTTAAAATGATTCTTAAAATACTCTTTAATGGGACTGACAGTGAACACCCATTCAGTAAGAGTAACTTCTTTTAGTCTCTTTAGATATAATCATTCATTTGTAAAAAAAAAGTGACAATTTTCCAAGGTTTACCTCAATGCAAAGACATTTTTCTGTTTATGGGGAGATATATATCACAGCCATCATTATCCTTAAAATACATATAGAAATATATTTATAAAATATAGTTTCATCACAAAGGAGTACTTTCAATTGAGATTTTTGCTCAGGTACTCTGAAGATCTATACTGCAAAGTGATTTTAGGAATAAGTAGTAACAATCTGGTTTTATCATCTCTGACTTTTCTTCCCACTTGGGTTTTACTAATAAAAATTCTATGCTTAGTTTTTTTTTGGAACTGGGAACAAACTAAGGACCTTTCACTTGCCAGGCAGGCGCTGTGACACTGAGCTATATCCCAGCCCCAACACTTATAAACAATGGAATTCTACTTAGTTGGGCAGGTCCTACCTTTGTTTTGCTTATTTTTAAAATTCATAGTGACTCATAATGGTTTATGTATAAAGGTTTAAATATTGAACTGCCAAGTAGTGAAAACTCACAATGCAAGTGATTTTCACAATAGGAAATAATGACACACATTATAAATTATCAGGTAAGAAATTCTAGTTGCCTCGACTTATTAACAAACTATTCTGAGATGACTTTCTGTTCTTTTTTTTTTTTCTTGCGGTTCTGGGAATTGAACTCAGGACCCTTGCCAGGCAAGTGCTTATTCTACTGAGCTATCTCCCCGGCCCCCTCTGTTCTAATTTAAAAGCGTTTGACATTCTAAAAGGACAAAAAGATGTCCTTATAAAAAGGGTATAAGAAGTCAGGTTTTGTGACAGAGGCCTGTACTCCTGGCAATCTAAGAAGGTGAAGCAGAAAGATCACAAGTTCAAGCCCAGTCTAGGCAACTTAGTGAGAATGTCTCAAAAAGCATGAGGGGAAGGAGCTGTGAAACTAAAAAGATGATAAGAAAAGAGAAAGGAGACTATTATTTCATAAGAGGAAGGGAAGCATGGGGAAAAATGGAGTGGGGAAGGGGGAAAATGTATATAATCGAGATAATTGTACACAGTGACTCTCCTCGAAGACATGAACCAAGAGGGAATGGAGTGACGACATGTTCGGGGGGTGGTGGGGGGTGGTGATCAAAGTGTGTTATGTTCATGTACAAATCTGCTGAAATGAAACACATTAATTTTTACAACTAAAATATACCAATAAAAAAAGTGAGAAAAGGGGGTGAGGATATAGCTCAGTGTGAAGGCCCTGGGTTCAATCCCCAGTACCATCCCTGTTCCACAAAAAAACGATGAAGGCTAAGTTGTACTTTAGACATGGCAAAACCAAGACAACATTAAGTGCCTCTTTATTTAAAGATGGTGCCTTCTTAGAAAATGTTTTGTGATGAAATACACTAGGTGCTAAAAGGAGCATCAGAAACAAATTCTGGCTGCTCTGTAATGCACTACAGTATTTCAAAAGAGCCACTGATACTGTTATTGAATATTCATATCTGATATATCCCTTAAAAAAATAACACAATGGTTAACTGAAGCCTAAAGTGTGTAGTTCAATTCCATGGCGCCTTGGTATATAATTGCACAGAAAGGTGGTGGTTTATTTTGAAATGATATGAAATTAAGTCAGAATACAGACACTTCTTCTTTTTTTTTTGGCAGAACCGGGGATTGAACACAGGCCCTTGCACTTGCCAGGGAAGTGCTTATTCCACTGAGCCATTTCCCAGCCCTCAGAAACTTATTTCAGTGACAATTTCCTTACATTTCTAAAGAGCTTCAATAGCTACTTTAAGCTTTATGATGATAAAGTAAAATAATTTATCAAACTACTACAAAGACAAGATAATTAATAAAAATAAAGTTATACATCTATTAATACTGATGACTATAGAATGGATGGCTTTTTAAAATTTTAATAGCAAAATATAAAATAAAGTGATATAAGAAATAACAAACTACATGAAAACACAATGCAGCAAAATTCTATATACAAGTATTAAAGGAAAGATGAACTATTAAGTACCAACATGGGAACACATCAAGGTAAAAGTGCAAAGAGACTATAGAACCATATTTCCACTTATGTTAAAAACCACCACCACTACAGCACATAAATACTAGAATATACATTCGAAACAGCTGGAGATTTACATATAGAATATTCATATAGGGGCATGGCAGTTAGCTCAGTTGCCTAAAGCACCTTCTAGCAAAATCAGTCAGGGGCAAGGGATTGCGATTTGATCCTAGCACCACATGATGCACCAGAGCTGCCCTTAAGGCAGCCTAAACCAGCCAAAAAAAGAAAAAAGGAATCCTTCTCAAAAAAAAGAAAAAAAATTCATATTGTATCTCTAGATGGTGGGCTCATAGAATTTTTACTTTCTAAAGAACTGTATCTTTTTGTAATGTATAAATGTATGATTTGAACAAAAAAACCTACACACTATTCTTTTAACGGGAGATAAATCTGACTTTAAAAATACTTTAAAGGGGCTGGAGAGATGGCTCAGTGGAATAAGTGCTTCCCTGGCAAGCACAAGGGCCTGAGTTCAATCCCCGGTTCTGCCAAAAAAAAAAAAAAAAAAAAAAAAAAAATTAAAAACTTAAAAGTATATAAAGAGAAAGATTCTAAATGCTAACTCTGCATGCTTACCCTTTGTCTTTGGCATGGACGTCAGCACCATGGTGCAGGAGGTACTCCACAACAGAAACACGATTATAGCCTGCTGCAAAGTGCAAGGGTGTGGA
Organism: Ctenomys sociabilis; assembly: GCA_004027165.1. NCBI lineage: Eukaryota > Metazoa > Chordata > Mammalia > Rodentia > Ctenomyidae > Ctenomys > Ctenomys sociabilis. Next base: position 54,216 of record PVKA01001864.1, on the reverse strand, counting down.
ATGCCGGCCCTCTAGATCTCTGCAATTCACATTTTGGGGGCTGCAAAGTTGCTTTTATAGGGTAGACACAGAGATGCATACAAAAATTACTATTTATTCATAGGCTCTCTTCTGTAAGACTGTAACATTTTGAATATTATGTAATCATCTAGTGAATATTTGCTTTCAAAGAAAAGGTGATACAAATGATGCCTAAAAATCATCATGACACCTGGCTTTACAATGACTGCAAATACTCTTACTAGCATGGTGTAATTGAATCTTTGTCATCCTTTTCTTGGCCAATATCATACTCAAACAGAAAAACTCAGAATAAAGTGGGAATTTCCAAGCCAATGAAATCCTTCTTTTGCATCTTTGGAAGTCTCTGCTGCTTGAGACTGCTTATCATAGCATATCTGCTTATGTTGGAATGCTATCAGTCAATACTTTACTCAAATAAGAATAACTTCAGTTGTCTATAGAACTATAGAGTTCTATCTCCTCTAATGTGGATTAAACAAGTAAAGGGCTCTGGAAAGATTACTTTTTTTTTTTCTTAACGTATTTTGATAGAGTCTCACTAAGCAGTACAGTGTCCCACTACACAGCTCAGACTTATAGTGATCCTCCTGTACTCAGCCTCTTCAATGCTGGGATTACAGGTGTGCACCACCATGCCCAGACTCTGGAAATACTACCTTTTTGCTTGGGCCATTCACCTGGGGCTTTGTGCTGAAGTGAAAAATGCTTTACAACAATGCTTTAGGAAGATATTTAATCCCACAAATAAAAATTATTTTAATCACACTCTAGCTTTAACTCTTACTGACATCTTATTCTGAGATATTCTCCAAATCTCCTATCTTCTTTTGTCTTTAAATGTTACCATTTCTGCAGAATATAAATTATAAGCTCAATTATGTTTGTTTACAAAGCAGTTGGAAGCACAAAGAAGGAAAGGCTGCCTCACTGGTGGTGGTGACAGGTAAACTGTAATAACACCGCATCACTTTTCAGTAAGGAGATTATATCTCTGAAATTAATCAGTTATCTTCACTTTACAGAAAAACAAGCACAGGCTCAGACAGCTTAAGTGACTTATCCTGTTCAATAAGCATAAGGGGTAGGTTAAAGATTCAAACTGTTTCACTGATTTTTAATTTCTTGATCTTTTAGCAAAAACATCACATATCATATATCATTACTTTCTTAATTATTCAACTTCAAGGAAATGGAAAGAACAAAGGTAATAAGACAAAAAGTCAAAGTAGAGAAAACAGCGTTTCCTAGGCTACCATGATGGGAGAGAATTTCTAGGTTATTTGCAAATCTTGCTGTCACTCCTGCTACTGTAATGTGCTATTATTATATAAAAACTAAGAATGTAAAAGATCTTTTTCTGATGATATATTGAGTAGGAGTGCTATGGCTTCAATATTTGTTTTCTTCCAAAATTCATGTTGAAATATAATTTCTAATGCAATAGTATCAAGAGGTGTAGCCATTAGGAAGCAATTAAATTATAAGGGTTTCTCTCTTATGACTGGGATTAAGGATCTTATAAGAAGCACACACAGTATTCCACTCTTTTTGTACTGCCATATGAAGATACAACACCTGTTCCCTCCAAGGAATGCACAAGAAGGTGCCATCTTGAAGGCAGAATGAATGGTTTCCATGAGACCCTGAACCTGCCAGAGACTGAACCCTTAGACCTCCCAGTTTCTACTTACAAGTTACCCAATCTATGGTATTTTGCTACTGCAGCACAAATGCATTAAGACACGGAACATTCACATTGGTAAGATAAAAATGACAGCATTAACGTAATTTTCACATGATAGAAGACAGTCTGATCAGCAAGGGAGAACTCATGAATTCATTGAAACTAAATGAAAAACCACCAGCCTCTAAAATCTAAACTACTATTACTATATGGCCAAGTGAAGTATCTTATCATTTCTATAGGTCTGTGTCTACACTAATACACAGATAAGGCAACTGATAAATACAATTACATGACTAAGAATAAACATATAAACTAAAAGGAAATACTGCAAAAATTGGCAGTAACATGGTTCTGTGATGTCTCATGTAACCAAAGCTGCTCCCTGATGTTGCCTTTTGCCCTGGTTCTTATATTCTAAATGATTATTATTTTTATAGAAAATGTTAGAAAACTGGAATATGGAAGGGAATGAAACAACCAATTCCGAAAGGTTATAAAAGTAAAAGCTCATTCTGTTTACTGAATATTTGCATTTTAATATTTGTAAGTTCTTTATTTCTCTTCCATTTCATTTCTTTCTGAATAACAAGATAATTTTATATTCTTCCTATTTTTCACAATTTCAAATTCTTTATTCTGCAAATAGTTTTTTCTTCTAGTATTTCTAATCCTTTCTAAAGTTCTTGGGAAAGGCATTTACCAGGCCTGATTTTTAGTAAATTTGTGTCACTGACACACATTTCACCAAATTTTACAAATCATTTTATTTACTAAAAATAAATTTGGCCTTTACCATGAATGTATTGTTTAGTAAACTTAAAATCTGTAATATATATTTGTGTAAAAAGTATACATTTAAAAATGCTGATTATAATGAGTACATGTAGCAATTCTAGTGCTGAGATCATCATGTCATACAAAGAAAACGAATCCTAATTGATGAAGGAGTTTCTGTTATTAGGATACACTTCAAATAATAAAAAGGAAATACAGTTTGAGATATAAAAAACTTAAAAAATTTCCCCAGGGAACATTATAACTAAAATTTACTTTTTAAACAATAACTTAAGACACTACTGTAAGATGGACGAGACCCTGCAAGTGCCTACATACTGAAACTAAAATAAAATTTCTAGGCAAAGGAAATTAGTGCTTATTGTCATTTTTAACTAGTACATGTCATCAAGAATGCTAACATTACTTAAAGAGTTTGCTTCAGAAGAGGTGACATGCTAGTTTGTGAAAAAGTACTTCACAATTAGACTTTCTTTAAAAATAATAAAAAGATCAGCCCCTAAATACAAATAAAAACTATTATCCCTTCTGCTAATTTTATCCCTAAATTAATTACTGATGGCAACTTCAGTTTTAAAAATTATTAGTTTTATTTTGGAAAAAAAATAAATCTACTACTGTTTCTCTACTACAAATAAAAAATGATGTTTTCTCCACATATATTTACGGAGAAAAAGAAATTTATCATTTGCATATAAATAGAGCATAAGAATGCTTTCCTAAAAGAAATGTGAGAATTTTTGGGAAAAGATCAAGAAACATCATTTATGTTATCCTAATACCCAGGCTTGAAATAATTTACATATTTTATCACTACGCCTTAAAAAATGCTTTCATTAATTTAAGTGAGAACAGAAAGAACATCACGTCACCTGAAGATAAATTACTAAAAAGCATGCATGTGTATGTGTACGTGTACCTGTATTTGTACAGCTATATATTTTTTCTTATGGTTTAGCTGCTATACAGGGAAATCCTAATAGTGAGGATTTCTCCTATCTATAGATATACTCTGTGCATGTTTTATAAATTTTTTTATTTTGTTCTTATTGTTTGGCTATAAGCAGTTTTATCAGCTTAGAAATGAATTAACAGCAAAGTCTATAGCGCCAACCCAAGTATCAAGTCACTTATTTACCTTCACAGTTTCTAAGTCACCAGCTTTTGATGCTTCTAAGAGTCGGTAGTCAACATCAGAAGTACGGATAGGTGTGCTCTCTGCATAACAGAAAGGCAACGTTACCCTTGACAATGTTACATTAGAGAATTACAGAGGGAAAATTTCCCAAGGAGGGAAAATTATCTGGTGAGTAGAAACAGACTGAGTTGCAAATATGCAATGAAAGTACTCTGCCCAACCTTTTACAGGTAAGAACTAAGTTCTTTCTTACATCATCCAAAGCCAAATTGAAATAAGTTTTAATACATACAAATCCTTCTCTAGCTGTATTATGCTATCAGTCAGATTTTCTGGTCATAAATTTTACAGAGGGTAGTCAGGAAAACCTAAGACCAGGAGATCAACAACATTTATGACACACTGGTGTCACAAAGCTTTGCATTGATTTATTATGTAAACTCACGGAAGTTATCTGTTAATGATCAATTTTTCTGTTTAGCTTGTATCCTCAAAATAAAACAGAAATACTACCCCTAAAATCAAAAATATCTTAGAATGTATAATTAGTGAGCAAAAAAGACCTACTGTAGACATTTAATTCATATTTTTTGAGTGGCTTCAAGGGATTAATACATCTATATAATTGGAAGGCATGACACAAATGCTAAACAGAAAGGCTTATAATTCAGGTATTTTGATTACTCTAATATATACAAACCAGAAACACATTTCACTGTGTGTAACTTTGGATGAATCATGATGTAAATTTCATTTTTGCACTTAAAAATTGAGTTTCCCTCAAAAAGGTGACAAATTAGTTTGTAAAAGTAAATAGTAGACTTAAAACTGCATTATATTATGATCAGAGGTAACTTTTGAGGCTACTGTCCAAGTAGGAAGATCAAGCGGTGCTATGAAAAGGTTTTAGATTTCAGAAGAAATACATCAGCCCTAAAGTACTTTGTTCAGGTGAGTGACTTTTACAGAGGAAGTTAGAATTTTTAATGAAAGATAAACAATTTGCTAACAATAATACTGACCTCATATAATAAAGTATACTTCTAAAGGGTAGAATTATCTTTGTTAGTTTATGGAATTGATGAAGAAAGAAACCAGGTATGTGCTCTTTTTTTTTTTAATTTTAGGGAAGCACCACTACTAGATTGGACTCTAGTGACCCACCTGTTTACAGCCTCCAAAGAGCTGGGATTACAGGGATGTGATACCACACCCAGTCTCAATAGCCTTCTCAGCGCATCCTGGGGGCAAGGCCAGCACTGCAGGCTGGGGGAACCTCAGACCCTGTGCCTCCTTGTAGGCACTTTAATCCACTGAACTATTTGGTCAGCCTTTCATTTTTCTATTCCTTTCTATATGGAAAATATTCAGCAAGTATCTACTGAACTGATTTTCATGCCATTTTATTTGGGATCAAACCCTAGCTTTTTCTTAGGCTGCCTCTATTATATTTTTTTCCTGTCTCATCTGTCCTTCTCCTAATTGTGCACACAAACACTGCACTTACGAATGTCTTTGCATGTATTGTTTTCAAAACAGTAATTCTGGCAGTTAATAAAACTCACTAAACAGTCTTTGGGTATCTACAGGCAATATTTTTGTTTTTCATTCAAATAAAAAAAGGGTCCTTGTTTATGTATGCAGAGTTACAACTCAGGATATTTTTGGAATTTAGCATTGAAAGATTAAATTAATATGGTTCAGTTTTAAAATACTAAGGACAATTTGAAATTGAGACATTACACCTTCATGAAGACTGATTAAATAAAAGGTGTAATATTCCAATTAAGAAAATGTTTCATGGATATGTTAGATGCTTGTAAGCACTATGAAGAAGGAAGAAAGGAAAGTAAAGATACTGATTAACATGTTCCTGCCAGCTTGAACCTCTGGTAGTACATTCCTGACTACCCATCAGGTGGCTTATACCACTGCTGGTACAAATGGATCTAATCACTTTTATCAGCCTTTACATTAATAGAACAAAAAGTTGCCTGATGGGACAGTTGTGCATCTACTATCAGAAATTCAAACCTCCTAGCAGTGAAATATATATTCCAAGAACTTTTTACAAAGTTATATACAATTAAAAAAATAGAAAAGATAAAGTTAAAAAGGGAACACAGGGATCAGAAGAGTAGCTGATATTCAAAGTACAGCTTTAATAAAATTTTTTGCAAGTGAAATGTCTTTTGCAGAATATGAAATTAAAGATGTTACCTACAGTCACAGATTGGAGATGGGCTTCTAATTTTTTTCTCTGATCTTACTCTGGCGAAACAGAACTTTTTAATGTTTCGTGCATTGGGATGCAGTTTATTATTTTTAAATAATCTTTTAAGACTGCTTCTTTAGGATTAGGCCTCTGAATTGGCACTAGAGTTTAGTAGCTTCTTTCAATGTGTCATTGTAGGTGAAATCCCAGTGTTTAATGTAACAGTTATAAGTCCCTAAATCCTTATGTGGCAAGAATTAGATGAAAGTAATTATTATCCGACACGAAGATATATAATCAGAAAAGTTTAGGTCAAATCTAACCTAAAGAACTATCTGTGGACTGGTGAGATAGCTCAGTGGATCAAGCCCTTGCTTAGTAAGCGACAGGACTGAGGATGGATCTCCGGCACAATGTGCCACGCTGGCCACAGAGAACAGGCATACTGAGCCTGCTGTGGGCATGGTGGAGCATGCCTGTAAGCCCAGCACTGGGGAGGCTGAAAAATGGGAGGATCACTACAAGGCCCAGCTGCATAGTGAGACTTTGTACCAAACACATTGAAAAATTTTTTTTAAACTTTTTTTTTCTTTTTTAAAAGAACTATCTGTGATACTAGGAATTGTCTTTTGTTTGTGCTGTCCAATATGGTAGCTGCTATCTAGGTGTGACTATTTAATACATGAAGGGTATTGAATACCTGAAGGTAGCTAAATGATTTTTAATTTGGCTTTTTTGTTTGTTTGTATATTTATGTAGCACCATGGACTGAAATCAGGGCCTTCTGCATGGTAAAGAAATCCTCTTAACTGAACCAAACTTCCAGTCTCAATTTCACCAAGCTTAAGTGAAGTCACATGTAGTTAATGACTACTATACAGGATAAGGTAGGTCTAGAGAAAGAAGCCAAATCTTCTGAAATGCTATCTTAAAATGCTGATTCATAAAAATAACTGCTTATCTCCTTCTTACTTTGGTACTAACTTGATACAAATGCTGTAAGCAGTACACAACGAAAACTTCATTAATACAGATGTATGAAAACTACTGACCTTGAATATAAAAAACATGCATGTTTTAAGGTTAATATCAAATCTGGTATTAACAGTTATATTTATATAAAACTTCAAAATTCTATTTAGAAATTAACCCTAACTTATTATATATCCTATGTCACTGATGTATTCTTTTATGAGTCATTATAGATATATGAAAGAGTTAGACTAATAAATATGGGTAAAACTGTGAAACTCAGCAGCTTTATGGTTCACAATCTATCAATACACAAGTTTCTGGCAGAAATAACTTAAAAATTACATCCTCTTCTGAATATGAAGTAGTTTCTATTTTTTTTAAAAAAGGACTTTGTATAGTGGAAAAAAATGTATATATGTATATACAAAATAGGATAGATATACAACTACTTAATTCAATGAGAAGAAAGATTTATACTAATTGTGTTTGGACAGGATATCATGTCTGCATCTTGTGCTATGAATAACCACTAGGAAGACAACAATATGCAATGTATTAATTATTGAAACTGCCCTACTAACCTGTTTTTTTTGTTTGTTTGTTTGTTTTTTTTTTTTTTTTTTGTGGTACCAGGAATTGAACTCAGGACCTTCCACTTGTCAGGCAAGTGCTCATTCTACCGAGCTATCTCCCCAGCCCCCACTACTAACCTGTTTTGAAACTGTCTCATTGCTACTTCTTTCTCAATGAAATTATTTTTTTTTAAAAAAAGGACTTAGTAATGTCTCATCATGGATTCCTATTATCTGCATTATCTTTCTAGGTCAAAGAAGAACATGACATATTAAAAGCTTCTGCCATGTTCTAAAATAAGTATGAAAGTATTTTAATGTTAAATTTTGCCAATAAACTTTAAAGAATTACTAAAATAACTAAAAAAATTTCAAATATGATTTGCCATATTTAACTTTAATCAGAAATCATATATTCTAATTGCATTTATCAAGAAGACATTTAAAAATCATTATATGAAAAATATGGCTCTAATCTGCTTGACTTATTTAATACAGTGTTCATTTTGTTAATTATCTTCAAAAGTTATGTGAAGTATTATTAGTAATTTTGATGTAATTGCTATGTTTGCCTGATTTATGGTTATAACTTACAGAAACTTAAAGGTCAAAACTAAATAGCTCTGAAAATATAAGGAAAATTTTAACAAAAAATCAGTTTTACATTATTTGAATTTATTGAGATGGCAGAAATATTTGTTAGTCAAACAAATATCTTCTTTTAGCAAATATTCCACTGTTTTATAAAATCAAGAAGAGTCATGCATTCAGTAGCTCAAACTTGAACCCTATAATGAAAAATTTCATTCCTTCAGAGATTGTCCTCATTCTGATAGTGATATGCCTTCCTTCACTGGGTCAAGATCATCTAAGATTCAAGTGCTGATTGTTGTGTAAGGATAAACTAGCCCAAGGAAAGTTAGTCCTAGTCAACAGTTTTCACAAATTTGTATAGTTATTTTCATAAGCTGATTAGTGCTGATTCAGCCCTAATAATATATATTTTTCATTGTCTATGACTTTACTATCTAGCAGTGCTTGTCAACTAGGTCAAACTTCTTTTTTTAATGTATTTAATACAGGGTCTATAGGGTCCCACTACACTCTTAGCGATCCTCCTGTATTCGGCCTCCTAAGTGCTGGGATTACAGACATGCACCACCATGCCCAATTTCAGTCTCAGCGCACCTTGGGGGTCAGGCTGGCATAGCACACACCCTGGTTCTAGGGGCTGCCTAAGCAGATGCTTTAAGCCACTGAGCTATCTGGCCCAAGGTCAAATTTAAGGGCCCTTTAAAGTTTGTGGAGTCAGTTTTGGTCTTCTAGTGTAGTCATGTCCAGGCTATTACCCAAAAGTTATGAATTATTTTATTGTAACTTGCTGTTACTTTCTCCCTCATATTATATACTGTTGGAATATTTTATACAGATTGTTGGGAAGATATATGATATGATTAGGTCATATCACCTTTATTCTTCATTTCTGCACAGTAAAGAAATAATAATATATTTGGTTTAGAAGGGTGTTATGAGATGACCCCCAGCCCCTAAGCCATATGCCATTCTAGTTGGAGTCTTTTCAGAACTAGCTGGAGGTAGAGGGTGTGAAAATGGAATTAATTCATAGTCCAATGCTAGGACCAAGGGCAGTAGGTTTCAGGGTGTCTGTGCTGCCCACCCTAGGTTACCTGGATAACATAAAAGGGGTAGAAAGGCACTGTTATGGTCCTCTGCTTGATTTTGCTTTCCAAAACAGATTTCCCGCTGCAACACCCCCCTACCAAACCACCCCACCGTGAAGCCAACTGATTTTGGACTGAAACCTTGACAAACTGGGCAAAATAAACCTTTCTCCCTTTATCTTTAGGTGTTGGGTATTTTGTCTCAGCATTAAGAAAGGTAAAGGGCACTATATTTGATAGTTAAAAATGATTAGAGTACAGACATAAGAAAGTAACCAAAACTTTTGACTACTAATCTGTAGCCTTCTTTCAGTTAACACCATTATATAGTAGAAAAAACTCACAGACAAAATCAAAAGGCAGGGAAAGAAGAGCAAATTCTACTCAATTTCTTTTGTGCCAAATTCTCATTTTTCAGTAGGTTGATTGTGGTATGGCTTCCAATTTGGGGGAGTCAGTGCTTATTTTCCTATCAGTTTTATAGTTGAACTTCTTTAAAAAAGTAATTGAAATATATCATGCATAGTACACATGCATTGTGACATTCAAAAAGATTTTATAATTATATTTAAACCATAAAAATATAAGATTAATTTCATAACGATACAACTAAATTAAGAATGACAAAAACATATCAGTATGTGTGTGTTTGTGTGTATGTATCAATGATTTTTAAAAACATCTACCTGATTGATTCTAGAGCCATCATAATTCTAAATTTATGAATTTTGTATCACCTCTTGATGGTTTTTAATTTTAAGCTTTTAAGTATTAAAGTGTTTTCGCCTCCTTTTGAAACCTATCCTTTTTTACTAAAAAAGGAATATTACAGCCTAAATTGTATGCAAAAAAATAAAGGCATTAAAAAAATAAAAACTGGGGCCAAGAAACTATTTCAAGAAGTGACTTATCCTACAGATAACCCACTACTACTATGGACTACTGGACTATATCGGATTATTTTGCTGAATTCACGCACCCATAATATTTAAATGGCAATGGAATATCCATCTCTGACAAAACTAAAAAAAAGGGGGGGGGGATATAAATGAAGGACCATTTTGTATCTGTATATACAAAATAGGATAGATATACAGCTACTTTCTCTTAATTTAGTAAGAAAGATTTGTACTAATAGTGTTTGGACAGGATAACATGTCTGCATCCTGTATTATGAATAACTACTACAAAGACAACAATATGTAATGTATTAATTATTAAAACTGTCCTACTAACCTGTTCTGAAACTGTCTCACTGCTATTTGTTTCTCAATAAAATTAATTACAAAACAAGAAAAGAAGTGACTTAACAAGTGGTGCAAAGTCTGAGTGGCAGCAGAAACAGGAGAGTGGAAAGCACAGTTCATCTTTTAACTCACCACTCAGAATCTGCTGTACTGCTTCATTTCCCATTTGTGCTGCTGTAAAGCCTTGCAAGGAGATAATGGAAGGATCAGAGCCGTAACTCAGTAGAAGGCGACAAGTCTGCAAGTGACCTGCGAGGGCAGCTCGATGCAAAGCCGTCTGACCAAGGGTGTCCAGTGCATTCATCTGAAAACCCATTGTGAGGCACAAGAAATTAGGCATCCTTTTACCTCAGCAAATAAAATTCTTATAAGAAAAATCAGCTGTAAAAAGCTTTTTAGAAAGTGCCATAGGCATTGGCTATTAGTAACTTTTGCTTACTAGTTCTAACAAAATCTTGCTATCCCTTTCTCTGACCACCTTATTCAAAGTTACAACACAGCTTTCCCTTCCTTGAATGATCACCTTCCTGTCCATTTTCCTTCAACTCCTCTAGACAGCAAGAATGTAAGGTCTGAGAGAGCAGGGATGCTGGCCTGGTCACAGTGAAGATGGTCACCAAATACTTTCTAATATATGGGTCCAACCACACTTTATTCCCAGAACAGAAAGACAGCAGAACATGTAAGCAAACACTGGCAAAAGAGCTATTTATGCCTTCCCTAATTTTAGGAAACACCTGATTATACAGGTTTGAGAGTCCCTAACTTGAAATGTCCAGGACCATTTAGTGTTTCAAAATTCATATTTTTTTTTATATTTTGGAATATTTCCATATATATATAAGAGAGATATTGGGGATGGGACAAACATTTAAACAGAAAATTTGTCTCATATACACCTTCTACATATGGCTCAAATGTAATTTTACACCTTAGGTTTAGTGCACCTGTTTTGACTGTGACTGGTCATACGAGATCAGTATGGAAATTTTCCTTTGTGTCAGTTAAAAGGTTTCAGGTTCTGGAGCACTTCAGATTTCATATTTTCTGATTAGGAATACTCACACTATAATATTATCAACTAAATTTCAAAGACATTCAACTTGAAAATGATTTGAGGATTTGGATGTTCCATTTTTAAAAGCTTGAAGTGCTCATACAGGAAAAAGAACAATTAGCTAGTTTTAAAAACAAAGAAAATGTTGAACTTTTGCATCATGTTTATAATTTGGCCAAACCCAACTGATCCTAAGCTATTTTCTTGGATGCCCCATAACTCCTTCTGTTCTAGTGAGGCCAACAGCCATGCTCATGGTACACACCTCTGCTTTCAGAGGATCCCTTCTTTCTGTCTTTCTCAATTATGAGACCCAGGTGTCTCTTCTTCTAAAAGAAGTGTTTCTTGATCACTGGATGCTTCAAATTTAGAATTTCTCTAACAAATTACAACAATGGAGTGATTTTATCACATTAAACTAAACTATATGTTTGTGTTTTCTAAGTTCACTACAAAATTCCTGATATGAGAACAAAGTAAATCTAAAAATTTTCTCTGGTTGTTGGAAATATTGTGTACACCCCCTAAACAGAAGGCTAGAGAAACAAACGCTTTAAAATAATAGGTCTTCATCTGTTTTGTCTTTCATTATTACCAATAAAATTGTCATAATTGTTCAGATAAGGTTCATTTAAGTTCTTAATGGTCTTTCATAAAAAATGCCATGAAATACCAAGATATTTAATTTTACAGTAGGAAAATGACTATTTATACAAAACACAAAAGCACACCCAGTAGCATTTATATAAACACACACACACACACACACACACACACACACACACACACACACACTCCCCTCCACAGTCTTCCAAGCTAGATTTTTTTTTCTATGAATTTTTTTTTGTTACTTCTTTATCATAGGAGAAAAAAGCCTGAAAATTGCAAACATTAAATCATATACTTTTTCTTAAAACTGGTTAAAAACTAAGAAAAATGAAAACTCCCAATCCAGTTTAAGTTTGGAAATATGGTTTGAAGGTTACTCTTCTATCATACAAATGTTACCAAGCTAAAATCTCAGATTAATAGCTCTTCAGTGCTTTCATATAAAGTTGGATCTTTTAGGGTATCATTTAACATGACCCTGATTTCCTCCTATGTCACGTTCCTCTTTGGCATTTTTAATCACAAACTAATGGGCCTGCTATGCTCTAGTTCTACCCAGTTATTTTGGATTTCCATCATATGAAAGCATTACCTTTTATAATCACTTCTAAATAAAATTTGTTGCTCAAGATGATCCTTGGAAATAAGTATTTTAGTGAATTCTACAGAATATATAAATGTAAAGTTGCTTAGTGAATCCAGTATCAGCCTGCTTTTCCTCCAGCGTCTGAGCAGAACAGCTGAATACCAAATTACATATAGTATCTTGAAACATTAAAAACACAGTATGTCTTAGAAGAGGACCTCTCTAAGTATGGAGGAACTCAGTACTACACGGAAACAGATTAAGATCTAAATGTGTAGGACATACACTTATGATTCAAAATGCCAAAACAGTTCTACAGATTACAAGGAACAGGCAGAAATCTTTCCATATTCCATTCAATATGAATAGCCTAGTCTCAGACACTAACTCTGAAGCTGTGCTTCTCTCACTGTCCTAAAGTTAAAAAAAAATTTTTTTTTTTTTTTTTTGCAGAACCAGGGATTGAACTCAGACTCTTGTGCTTGCCAGGGAAGCACTTATTCTACTGAGCTATCTCTCTGGCCCCAACAACTTAACAATATTATTCATGTGCCATTCTGAAACTTTGGTAGTTAGGCTTTTATTTTTAATTAATATTACTGTATAATTTTAACTATCAGCATATATGCATTTTAATCTAAAACTTGATTTCAAATAACACAAGAATTGAAAACAGTCTTTGTATTCCTTTAGTGAGAGTGGCATTGTTTTTTTTCTTCAAATTTAGGTACTTTGAAAGTGAACAATAACACATTAATGACCTTAATAATTCTATGAATGGGGAACAAAAGATAGTGCTGTCAAACAGATCTGTTCCTGATAAGACAGACTAGGACAGGCAGCAAACATATTCAAACCATTTTATCTTAAAGATAAGAAACATCTCCCTATAATCTCTGTTTACACAAATCCTAAAAAGCTAATTTTGTTCAATACTGTTGCTATAGTTTGGATGCTAAATATCTATCTTTCAAAGAGCCATGTGCCTGGTCCCTAGTTGTGGTTCCCAAGGTGGCACTAGTGCGAGGCAGTTGGTTCTTTCCAAGGGATGGGGTCAAGTGGTAGGTCTTTAGGTAATGGGAGTGTGCCCTTGCAAGGGGACAAGATATTAAGAGAAGATAGCAAATCAGTGCTAGAATAGTTAATGAAACACTTAATAATGACAAGAAGACATGCATTAATATAGAATGTAGAATGCTAGGATAATGTAATGATTAAAAAATCGTGCATGAAGGTAAATACAATAATTTTTGAGTAAATAAGTCAACAGTCTTGATATTTTACATGTCAATATTTGTTAAGTATGGTCAAAACATAACAGGATTTGAATACACAAACAAACACCTTACAAAGATTTTTTCTTACCAATTATTAATAATAGGTAAAGAATATTTGTGGCCTCTCAAATTAGCATTAATAATTTTCTCAATCTCTGCACTATTATGTGAAATTTTAATAATTTTATTGTCATTGTCCAAATGGCATTCTGAAAATAACTTGACAGAGATGGAAAACAAATGTATCACAACATGCTGAAAGTGGACAGACAACACACCATGCTCACACTACAGAAGACTCTCTCCCTCAAGACCCCCTGGTATCTGCTATGACTCAGCTCAGCTGATATACCAACCTAGAAAGGGTGCCAGAGTCCATATGAATTAAATACTAGTAAATCTTAACTTCTTTATTCTTAAATTAAAAAGGAAAGATACTTTGACTATCATTTATTTTTTATAAACTATAGTAAAATGTTAACTATCAGAATACACCAATTTTCCAACCAAAAAAACATTCTCATATTAATGTGTATGAAGCTGAAATTTACTTCAAATGGCTGTAGTTACATATTGCATTTTATAGAAGATTGACAGTAAAGCACAAGGAAACACAGGTAATTGTATTAGAATCAACATTTAAGGCGGTGGGGGGGGATTTAAATCAGCTCTTTAGGAGAATCTATAAATGCAAATACAAACTACCCTACCAATTTTCAGAAAAATTGGAGAGGAATAGCAATCTTAAGAGCAGCTAGCTGTTTAGTGCCAAGCCTGGCACCTCTCTTCTGATGCATGTCTTACCTTTGCTCCATGTTTATGCAGAACTTCCATGACATCATTGTGAGCTCTTTCAGCTGCAACATGTAGAGGTGTCATAAAACTACAGAGGGGAGAAAGGAAAAGGTAATTTCCTCCCTAGCTTCTGTTTTATTTCTTCAAGAGTTCAACAACTCTGCAACCATACTTACTCTTTATTCTTTTCATTGACATTCGCTCCTTTTCTAAGTAATAGTTCTGTCACTTGTTTCCGTTTGGGATGTAAGGAGGCCACAGCACAGTGCTATAAAGTTAATAAAACTAAGTTAACAAAACAAACCTCTAATGCCACGCCGGCCCGGCCCCATGGAGTCTAGGCATGGTAGGCACATGCCTGTAATCCCAGCACTAGGGAGGCAGAAATCAGGAGGATTACTATGAGTCTGAGCTATGTAGTGAGACCCTGCACCCCCCCAAAAAAAATTCTATTTAAAAGTAGATTTCTGAATTAAAGAACATTTTCTGACTACTTAGAACAATATTTAGTCACAAAGAGTACCAGAACATAATACATTTTACATTATAGACTAATCAATGAACAATATTCCTTCTAAAAACACTGCAGATATAAAATACTTTAAACATAAACCTATAAGCCCTGGTGAAATTATGCTCTCAGGTAAGCATAAAGAGACCACATTTCTTTCTCTCTGACTGATGATTAAGTATTTTGGCATACTTCCTCAAAAGCATGAGACATTACCGATTCAAAGCTACAGAACTCTAGAAACTCAAGCCTTCATTAGCCATTGGTCACACCAGTCAGTGTCTCTTAAACTCTTCCATTACTGCATTCTCAGAAATACGGGGAATAAGCTTCTCTACCCAGGGACTGGCAAAAGAGCAACAAACTGAAAACCGTTTGGAAGAAATTGTTTCAGAAATTTTATATTTTACTCTAATAATTATATTAGTTTTGCACTGTTTCATGTTAATGTCTATACTGAAATTTCAAAAACAAAACTCCTTACTACTGAGAAATAACAGTATTCTAAAAGACCAGGTCCGGTTTATTCTGTGGCTTTGAGTTGTCCTGGTATAATGCTGTGTAGCTTTAATGTACAAGAATCTCAGTTTGACAGACATACATTTAGGAGTCCATGTAGTGGACCCATTTCTGTTTTGTGAATTTTAATGTTTTCAGTTGACATTAAGTTTTGACACTTGTGTGCCACATGTAAGAATATTACTGAAGCCTTATGTAAAAGTCTGCATATGAGCACCACCGATGCTCAAGTTCTCGTTAACCAGCCCTGTATCTGTGCTATAATGTGGTCATGGCCAAAGAAAAGAAATGAATCTTTTCTTTGAATCTTTTTCAAAGTGTATGAGACAAAAAAAAAAACGCAATGTTTAATGGCAAGTTGCACAGTCTGGAAGAGAAAATTCATAATCTTACCACTTGTCTACATGAATATAACCAGATACTTGAATAGAATTGTTCAAAAGAATGATGCAAGTATCTTTGAAAATATTTGAATTTCCTACAAAAAATATAATATTTATCTAACAAATACATAAGAAGGTTTTAATAAGATTTTATTTTGTATTTTATAAAGGTATCCATTGGGAAGGACAAAGTAAAATAATTTTTAAATTAAGACTGAGCAAATGTCTATTCTTCCATGCAAGAAAAAGCCATCATTCCCAGAACCAAATGTAAAAACTAATGCAACCAAATTAAACCTCTTGCCAGTCTAGAGAATAAAGGTACTTTCAAGTTTTTGAAATGAAAAACATTATTTTGTGTTTCCATTATAATTATAGACCCAAAGAACTGGTTTATAAAATCTTACCAGTGCTGTTTCATGAGACTGCGGTTGTTTGAAATTAATGATTTCTAAAGCGAGTGTTTTTTTAACTTTGGCTAGGTCTGCTTCTCTTGCTGCTTGTAGTAAAGAATGACCTTTAAATTCATCTGGAAATAAAATAATGGTTAACTATAATTTAAAATTTACTTTAAAATATTAGGATGGCTATATATAAATAGGAAATTATTAACTTTATTTCTCTATGTCAACAAAGAAAGTAATGTGACAATAATGGTACTGCTAATCATGAAGGTGTAGATAAGTAAAAATTGAAACACGTATGTTCAAAATTTGAATATTTCATACTCTTGAGTTCATAAAAATTCAGCTATAGACACCAGCACAAAAATTTTAAAACCGGAAACAAATGTTCATCAAACAAAATCAATTAAACATTTTATGAATAGATATGCTAGATGATTTCATAGATCTCAAACAAAAGGGAAAGATCTACACATACTAATATGAAAGTGTGTTTGGGCCTCTGTGTGTGTGTGTGTGTGTGTGTGTGTGTGTGTGTGTGTGCGCGTGCGTGCGTGTGCTTAATTTTCTGATTGTTTTTTTAAGACAAGTTCTTGCTGGTTTGGGAACTGGGTCAACAATTCAGGTTGGCCTTGAAGTTACTATTAGCCCAGGCTGGCCTAGAACTTCCAGTGATCACCCTGCCTCTCCTGAACTACACTTGGCTCTGACATGAAAGAATACGTTATTAAATAAAAATTCCAATAGCCAAAAAGAAAAGATGGAATGACCTCACTATTTTTGTATTTTTACTACTGCTAATGCACAATTAAAAACAAGCAGTACTATAGAAAAGATGCTTAGAGAAACATTCAATAGAACATTGAGTGATTATGTCTTTACACAATGAAACAAAATAGGGGAGAACTATTTGAGTAAAAAATAATTTGAATAAGTGATTATGTATTTACACATAGAAATGAAATAGCATTCTTTCTCCTATTTTCTCCTTACTATGCACCCACTTGTCTCAAAAGAGAAAGACATACCCAGGCACATGCCTTACTATACACCACGTGCCTCATTAGTGACCTCATGCGCTGTTTGGGTCTCAGTTTAGGTGGTATAGATAAGCCTTCCTGCACTACCATGATACTGGGCTTGAATTCCTCTGTCTGAGGCCCACAGAATTTGTGTTAGCTTTATTACATGTCTGTCACTGCTGTTCTACTTGCTATAGTAGCCATCACCTAGCACATAGTGTGGCAGGTAGCAAGTTTGAACTTTGTATATAACCTCTTTATCATTATGAGCTTCTTCAAAGTAGGACTTCAAAACTTTAAAAATAAGAAATCAAGGTCAAGTGATATGAATGTTTATTAGGAAATACAAATAACATTGTACATTTTTATTTTAATGACAGTACTGGGGACAACTGAATGGGAGAATTATAAACTGCCATATATAAGAAGACAGCTTTTGAGAACTGCAAAGGAAGGTGTCATATTGAGAAATGATATCAAGTTCATAGCCTTCCCAGAGTCACCAGTCTGGAGAAACATAAACTGAATGTCAATGAATCTGGCTTTTTTCCAAATGAAAAACTTCCATGAGTACCAAAATGATAAAAGCATCTCTACCTTTTCAGTTACTCTTTATATTTAGAATGGCTTAGAAAAAAATTAAAGAGCACATTTGTGAAAAACATAGGCTTCAGTACTTAAAGTATGATGCAATAAGGCAACTATATAGCATAATATCATAACATATAGCAATATTCTTTATTTTTGCTCAGTAAGGTTCTACCCAAATTGATTTTCAATTTTAAAATACTCAAAAAATTTAAAAACTGATACAGAGAATGAAAACTTTATAAGCTACAGTATGTAGTTATAAAATTTCTTTTTTTTAATGCTGGTGCAGCCCACCCTCAGGGCAGGGCTGGTGTGGTACGTGGTGCTAGGAATTGAACTGTGGCCCCTGTGTTTGCCTACGCTGAGCTATCTTGCCAAGCTGCAAAATTTCTAAATGCAATGATACACCACAGTTTGTTTTTAAAATTTCATGAGGGAAAAAGAAAACCTTCAGGGGAGTTATTTAAAGTGTACAAGAAGAGGTTGGGGAGATAGCTCAGTAGCGTAAGCACTTGCCTGGCAAGTGCAAGAGCCCGAGTTCAATCCCTGGTTCTGTAAAAACAAAAGTATACAAGAGATTTATAAAGATATGTAAGATTCTCTTTCCAAACAAATGTACTTTGAAGGTGTTAATGATACAGCTATAATTACTGGTATGATTAAAGTTTTATTTCTATTTATTTCCTATATAATTGTAATTGTGAATGTCTAGTATAAAACAATGGATATTATAATGAAAACTACAGTTAGAGAAGTCTGATTCAGTAAAGTCATTTCAGAAAATTCCTTGGCATAATCCTATTTAATAAGACAAAGGTTTTAGTTATTTAATAAAATCTTACCCACTGAGAAAAATGAAACAAACTCTCACTAGGGAATAGCTCTTTTTATAAATTTACACACATTTAAGCTTTAATGTCTACACTGGAATAAGACAAACCAGTAAAATACGATGTAAAAACATCAAATAGTATTCATAATTTAACAAAGCGTTGAAAAAATAAAGTAACTACATGGATAAAACTGAGCTGTGGGGGAACACCTGAGCAGCTCTCCTTCAAAGAAGAACGACTGTCTCCATTTTTTTGACTGAGTCTGATCCTATTTCCTCGTACTGTTATGTACAGAGCTGGCTAGGACTTCTGTTTATCCTTCAATTGGCCTTAAGCAATGTGTATTGGTCTAGCTGAGGTGCTGGTGATAGTCTTTGAAGGTGGCATGCGTGTTTCCCTGGTAAGCCTGCTGCTCCTTAACGTGAGCCGGGTGGAGACAGGATGGTAGAGCTAATGCTCCACGCTCTAGCTGGGATCAAGTCTCAGAGATAGAGGCTATGACTTCCTGGGGCTTGAAAGACTACATCAAAGCTAAAGCCCTAGACTTCCCAAAACATTAAATACTATGTAATGCAGATTACTCTCGCTGCATATCCTCTCTGCATATGGCAGAGGTAAATGTAGGTCACCCACCTAGCTCAGCTCACAGTAGTCACCTACTTCCCACAATTCTCAGTCAATCCTCCTCAAGCCACTCCCCCACTGAATAAAAACTGGGTGAGGCCCTGGGTCGCTCTCTTGGTTCCGGAAAGCCATGTCATGGCAGGACTTAGAGCCTCTCGACTCCCCGATGATTAAAAATATAATTTAGTGTCCTTATTTTTGCCGTGGGCTGCATGGAAAGTGGAAGACTGGAATCAACTTGATGGGATTCCAATAACGTAACTTTGGGATTACAAATATTGGTTTCTTGGACTGAGACGAGGATTAGGAAGTGTCCCCTATACTGAGCCAGTTCATAAATTGAAAAAAAAAAATTTAGGAAACAGTAAAGTAAGTTTTGTAGAGTGTCAAATTCAGTTAGTAAGCCTGCTGAGCACGGAGGGTGTACACTGTGTCACGTGGTGACGATGGACCGGTGAGGGCCCATATGCACAGCACTACACTCTTTTCTTATGTAGCCAGAACTAAGTGTGAAGACGGAAAAAGGAAGTCAAAGCCTCTCTCCCTAAAAACCCAATTTTTCCGACAAAGATAGAAACAGTGCAGAAAAATGAAATAAATAATGCAAAATAACACTCAGCAAACAGCATTGGGAAGAATAAACAGACTAATACCAAGGTTCCCTACAGAGACATCTGCCCAGGTACAACTTGGTTTATACTTATAACCTTGGTATCACCCAGTTGGATAGCAAAATCAATTTAAATTTCTGTATAGGGCCAAAATTATAAAGAATTCTCACTATTTTAACATAAACTCATTTAAAATCTGCTTAAATATAAATTATGTTGGAATCATTTTGACTATGACTTTTCCTGTTAAGTAGTAACTTAACAAAGATTTCCTTATGTTGTTTCTGTTTCTTAGAACCATAAATGTAAGACAGAATGTAGACTACAAGGTAAGTTAAAAATTAAATAGATGATATCTCAGATAATTTAAATCAGAAATGTCCATGTAATGGTAAATATATTTCAGTAATGATATAACAATTATATGTAATGTGACATCCTGAATGGGAACATAAAGCAGAAAAAGGACATGAAAACTAAGGAAAATTGAGAAGAGTAGGGTTTGTTAGTTGTGATAAATATACTATACTAAAGTATTAGTAATACAGGACAGCAAGTATAGATACATAAGATCCTGACACTATCGTTATAAATAATCTATAGATTTAAAATAAAAAGGTTATTTAGAAATAAATTTATACATGTGCAGACATTATGTATCAGTTTGAGGAAACTAGCTCTGTCAAATCATAAATATTATTTCAAATATATATTAAAACGGGCCCATTTACACTGGGTCATGCTATACATAATAAATGTTTACGACTGAACTTTGTAGGGCTTGGAAAACAGTGTTCAATAGCGTTTGATGTCATCTGTTATGATCAATGGCACAAATTAAGCTCTATAAGCTTAGCGCTTTTTACTTTGCTTTATGCACTTCAGTATTCGTAGTGTGTACTACATAGTAAGTATTCAACAAATGGCTACTAATTCTCAGCCTTTTTAGCTTACTTTTGTAAAAGGAGCTTTAATATATGAATTGGTATTCGGTTTGAATAAACACAAAATATTTATATAATATGTGTATTTAACATTTTCTGGGGAATTTGTGAAGAGAACTATAGAATTAGAAATGAGATTCATCATACTTGTAAGAATGGAGAATATTTAAGTTAGGTAAAACAAGCCTTAATAACTAAAAAGAAATAAGATATCCCAATTTGAAACTAGTGTCACTGTTTTTAGGATATAAATACATACACGTCAGTCTCTCCCGGAGCTCTGGAGTAGGAGCCATATCCACAGCACTCTTGCCATGGCAGTTGACGAGCGTGGGGTCAGCACCATGGCTGAGTAGCAAGGAGCAGACCTCTACACGATTTTTGGAAGCAGCCTCATGGAGTGGAGTGAACTGCCAGAGATCCATCGCATTCACACAAGCTCCGTGCTGAGTTGAGGCATAGAGGTTCAAGTCAGTAATCATTTTGCTGGATCAAATCAAACTCAGAAACACCTTTATTTTATTGTAAATTTCAGTTTCAAATAAAAATATAATTATTTTAAAAATATGATTAAAGTTTGAATTTAAAAACACCTTAAATTATTTCAAATGTTTTAAGTAAAGGTAATTCTTTTTTCTTTCTTCTTCTCTTTCTCCTTGGTGGTGAAGGGAGAGGGAATCAGGGATTGGACCCAGGACCTTGCATTTGCTAGGCAGGCGCTTAGGCCATTGTCCTATGTCCCCAGACCGGTAATTTTAAAGAATCTTATTCTTTTAAAATCTTACTGACTAAAAAACACATGTAGCAAAGGTAACATTTTTAAAAAACAGATGATACTTAATATTTTTAATTACTTTTACCTTTAGTAGCAGTTCCGTGACTTCATAATGTCCATATGAACATGCATTATGAAGAGGCACAAGTCCACTAAATGAAAAGAGCCAAATTAAAATACTCAACTTCCAAACATTTTTTAGTTAATTATCTATGAAATGCCAGGAAAAAAATCAAATAAAGCTCAATAAAAGTACATTAAAAATAGTTCAGTATTTCATAAAACAGTTCAAAACATAGCTGGCATTTACAACTTTCATACTTTTCTTGTTTTTGTATAATTGTTAATGATAAAAATGTCAATAACAACAACAGTCTGGTAAAAGGGAACTTATATGCTAATTGCATATTTATTATCAATTATTTATAGGAAATGTTAATTGGCAGAGAACTGAAATTAAAGCTAGCGATTTCCAGTATTAGAATCCAAACCACAACTGGGATGTTGAAGTATGTTGTGAGGCCAACTCCCCCTTTCCCTCTGTGCTTCTCGGATGACTCACCTATTGTACGCCCATCTGTTTTCAGACACACACAAGAAACAGAGATGTACGAGACCAACAGACATTTATGCCCCTACACTACTGTTCACATATGGTACAAAACCTGGTGCAGGTGAACGAGAAACAGCATCAAAAAAAGCAGACATAAAGCGGATGGATTCCCATTCTCACTGACCTGAGTGCTGAGTCCTTTTCTTATGCTTCCTAACATGGGGGTAGGGGGTGGGGAGAGACAGTGAAAGAAGCGCCATTTTAGGGCACTCCTTCTTTACTCTGCCAACTACAGAAATGGAATAATGGAATGGCGGAACCTGCTTTACCTGGTATGGGGAAATTATCTTTGAGATCTTAAGGTGAGCTGATGAGAAATGTTAGCTCTTCATACAGCACACCAAACATTTACGAGTTTTCCATAATGTACCAATTCATAAATAAATGACCTCACTGATTTTTGACTTCCAACTATTTTCTTTCTGTATTAACATGGACCTTGTAGGATTTGAAAAAATCCTGAAAAGCTTAGGTGTTCAAGATTTCATCAGGAGAAAAACCACACCAAAGTAAATTATTGCATACTTATGATTTTGGTTTATTAATGAGTTGATCCTTTAATAACAAATAATTGTGATAGCCATGCTACCAGAATGCCATAAATTTCAAGTTGTTTATCTTTCTGAAGTGCAAATTATATGTAATGATTGCAATCGAAAAATGCATTTTAATTTTCAATTAACAGAATTACAATAATTTAGGTAATTTTAATGAAAGATAACTTTGTAGTAAGTAAGCACATAAAAACAAGGCCTAAGACCAGAGCTGTGACAATGCTAAGCTTATACTTTAGGATTAGCAGATGGTGGGAACAGAGCCTAATAATCCATAAGCAAATCAGCGAAGGCAGTACAGTGATAACTCACCCTTTGTCTTTTGCATGAACGTCTGCACCATGCTGAAGAAGCAGTTGAACTATCCGAACTCTGTTGTAGCCTGCTGCTAGATGTAAAGGAGTAGACTGGAAAAGAGAAAGAAAACATCCCTCTTTAGGTGAAATAATTCTTGTTTTGCTATTTGATCCGTATTCATTCAGATTTAAGCACAATGAAAGTCAACATAAAAAATAAAAAAAAAAAAACATAAAAAAAAAGGCAACTTAGATTCCTTGGAAGAAAACTTTAAGTTTAGTCCATCTTCTATGTTTGATTTGTCCACACTAAAACTCACGTTGAAGCATTGGCTCCAATGAACAGTGCACAGGGGGCCTTTGAGAAGGACTGATATTTTTCTCTCAGAAGTGAGGGAATGGCCTAGTTGTCAGGAAATCATAAAGCTAGTTTAGCTTTCACAGCTTGTATTCCTGCTACTTCTTTATGTGGTTCCCCATCTTTCTCTCCTTTTCAATGTCCCTGCTTCTTTTCACTCTCCCTTCCTCCCTCTCTCAGATTGAGCAAATTTGTTAGACTAACACAAAATGAACCAAAATACTGTCCATTTATTTCCTTTGTTTTTCCAGGCCCTCAGTAATCACGCCCGACCTACCCTACATTACTTCTTTTACCATTCTTATTGTTGAACTATTCTTGCTGTTCTGAGAAATCTTGTCGGATAATATCCCTTATTGAAAACATTCCTTATCTATTTAAGTCCTATCCTTTCAAGTTCTTTCAAATCCCAGTTCTACTATAAAACTTAATCTAAAGATCTAGCTCTGAAACATTTTTAATAGGAAAGACTGAAAAGCATCCTTGAAGAATGACTTGAAAAATTATAGTGAAAACCAAAAGAATAAAAGCATTTTATTCATTCTTAAAGATGCCTAATAGTAGATCAAAACTAACATGGTACACTGGATGCAATAAAAGTTGAATGCAATCGGATGCCTATGTTCAAATATTACATCATTCTTCTGGTGGGAGAAACTGAAATTATTAAAAACAACCAAAAGGTGTAATAGATACTGGGAAATAGGGAGAAAGTATTCAATTGAGGGGGTGGAAAAAAGGACAGAAACAGAAAAAAAAAGAAGGGAGAAAATGGAAACAAAGTTTTTATAAATACAGGGGTAAAAGGACTAAAGGGAGAAGGGGGATTGGAGAAGAAAGAAGAAAGAAGAATCAAGGTATGTCACTGACAGGTACAAAGTCCCTCTGATGAACTGGATTATTATGAATATTTAAAATGTACCAATAAAATTAACCAAAATTTAAAAAAAAGCTGAATGCAATGAAAGATATTTAATCTTGTTTTATTTACCATATATCTATCTATAGATAGATATATATCAAAGACATACAAGAGAGAAATACAGTTTCTTCTCAACTATTCTGACATGCTTGAACTAAGTTATTAAAAGGCTTTCTGCTAAAATTTCAAATAGTATTTAAAATAAGAAAATTTTTCACCCTTTTAAAAATCAGAAATATGTATTTGTACTTCAATAAAACAAAAATAAAAATTAAAAATATCAGAAATAATTTAATTTTAAATGAAAACTTCTGTAATCACTGCAATTTTTTACCTTTGATTGTTTAAGGTTCAAATCTTTTAGCAGTTTTGCATATAGGCTCTAATATAGTGTACTAGCATTTCTATGTCTTCTATTTGGTGTCTTGGTATTTAATAAAACTTTGATTTCCTTCATCTATTCCAAATGTCAAGATACAGAAGAATCACTACACATTAGACAGTCTATTACTACTTTTGATGTCCTCTATATACTTTACGTGTTATGAAATTCAGTTTAGAAAATATTTTGAGCAATACACAACTATTATGAAATGAAGAGACTGGGTAGATTAGAAGTCCTTAACAGAAAGTTAAAAAGCTAATTACATTCCAGAGCCTACCAAACCCCAGAAAGTCAGATTGCCTGTGCTTCAGCTTTTTCAAAAACAGCAATAAAATTTCCCTCTTAGGTATCTCAATAACTTATGAAAATAAAGTTTTCTACCATAAGTAAACTGTTTTAAAATGTAAAGGGCCACATAATAACAGACAATGAACATTTCTATATCATCAAACAATAGAACCAGACAAATTTCTGCCTGCAGGTACAAGTCATATGCAAATTTTACTTTCAAGATTATCAAGTTATTTTCAGGACTCTTATTTTACTTTCATTTTAGAAACCTGACTTTCACTGTTATGTGAAATTTAGCAAAATTTAATCTTTTTCTTCTCTTTTGTTTTAATGTATTTAGTACAGGGTCTACAGGGTCTCACTATGTAGATCACACTTGTAGTGATTTTCCTGTTTTCAGCCTCCCAAGTGCTGGGATTACAAGTGTGCACTACTATGCCCAGTCTCTACCACCATCTCAGCACTCGGGGGGGTGGGGCTAGCAGGGCATTCAGGGGATTGAACCCCATCGGCTATGCTCTGCCTAAGTAGGAGCTTTATTGCACTGAGCTATCTGGACAGCCCTTCTTCCTTTATAAGAGTATTTTATAAATGCTGCCATGTTGTCTTCCAGATTATATTGTTTCCAGACTAGAAATTTGCCACCATTCTTTGTTCCATTGTACCTGTGCTTCTTTTTCCTACAGATGTTTTAACTTTTTTTTTATCCTTGGATTCAAGCAATTCATTCCTTTTTTCTTTTTTGGTCTTCTCTCTCTTTTTTTAAAGACAGGGTCTTACAGGTCTTACTATGCAGTTCAGGCTGGCCTTGAACTCACTTTGTAGCCCAGGGCAGCCTCGAACTTGCAAAGATCTTCCTGCTTCAGCTTCCCAAGTGCCAGGATTATAGGTGCACACCACTACACCTGGCTTAAGCAATTGATGTGGTACCTTGGCAAAATTTTCTCCATGGCTTTTTGTTTTGAGCCTTAGGTCTTTCTAAGCTTCTGGGATCTGATTTCTTTTCACTAAATTTGGAAAACTTTTTGTTACTATTTCATGAAACGTATTTTTCCTACTACCTCTCTCAACATTCTTCCCTGCAGTGACTTCTATCAGATGTACACTAGGTTGCTTTTAAAGGTGTCACAGGCAGGAGGAGAATGGCTTTTAGGGCAGGACTGTTTTTCCCTACTGAAGCATTGCCATTCTCAGTACATTATAATATTCCAAGAATTAGTGAGGGTCTTCCAATCTGGCTGGCAACAACAGAAACTATTCTAGTCTCTGTGAGTTCCCAGGATTGTGGCCTCTAACTTTTTTTTTTTTTTTTTTGGTGGAACTGGGGATTAAACTGAGGCCCTTGTGCTTGCCAGTGGCTTATAGCAGTGAGCCAGATCCCCAGCCCCTATGTGGCCTCTAATTCTACTGTTTGGGTCTCAATCAGCCTCCAGTAGCTTCTTCATAGTGATAATCAGCCCCAGCTGAAGACTGAGCAGGACTCTTGGCAGGTGTCCCTTACCTAGTCCTAGTCCCATGCCTGTTACTTCTCACCCCCTTGTGCCATGCCACAGGTGGGATGGCAAAAGAACTTAGCTACAGACAAGGAATATAACAAGACAAAATTTACTTAGATAAGGATATGCTACCTACAGGGCAGCTGGTGGGTTTCTCAGAGAGCAACTGCATTTAGGGTAAGGGACTGGGGTGTTGTATTAGAGTTTCAAGATATGGAAAGAGTTTGGGCAGCAAATGTGATCATCTGAAGGAAGTCTTTTGGGGTCATGTAGCCCTGCACAGATCTTCTGTGCCCACTTGCATCAAATTTAAAACTGCTCAGAGATGCAACTCAGACAAAACAAGTCTCCAGCCCACAGAAGGTTTTCAGCTTTCAACAAGAAGGTGATAAGGAAGCCTACGTATTCTTTAGAAATTTTGCTGAATTCATGCACCTATAGTAGGTTGATGCTAATGGAACCCATCTCAAACAGGACTGAATGAAGAAAGGGGATACAGAGGAAGGAACATTCTGTATCTGTACATACAGTATAATTAGGATATACACCTACTTTCGCTTAAATCAATGAGAAAAAAGATTTGTACTAATAGTGTTTGTACAGGATGTCCTATCTGTATCTTGTACTATGGACAACCACTAAAAAGATAACGATATCCAATGTATTAAGTATTGAAACTGTCCTATTAATCAAAAAAATAAATTAATTAAAATAAAAAACAAAGAAATTAGTAAAATTCCAACTAATTCACAGTTAAAGTTTTATAGATGGCAAATAAATATACGAAAAATCTGTAATGTAAACATAATGTAACTAAAATGTCAATAAAATATTACAACACATCTAAAAAAATTAAATGAATAAAAGATAAAAAAAAGTGTGGACTTAAAGAGTGCCTGACATCAAAGGCATGCTGCTATCTTAGGACCACCTTCTGAGAGGCATGAGGCCTTTAGCCAGAGTTCTCCCCTTCCAGATGGATTCAGAGGTGGGTCAGATACTAAGGGTTGTAACACTTTTTCTTCCAGTGGTTAGGCCCTAAATGTTGGTGTGATGACTCCTATTCCAGCTGAACTCATAGACTCCCTCAGGCTCTCCCTCCCTGCATTAAGTCTAAAAATACTTTCTCTGCAGGAAGTTGGAGCAGTGGTACAGTTCACCTTATCAGTCCCCTTTTCTCAGCAGTCACTGCTATGTATGAGCTAGTGTATGATTTCTAGAAACTATGGTTTCACATATGTTGTTTATTTTTCTCAATGTCTGAGGAAGGCAGGTAAATGTGGTCCTTTATATTCCACCCTTGCCACTTGTAGGTTCAAACTGTGCTTTGGACAGTGCTTGAGGCGCTTCCTCCAGGGACAAGGAATGGTTTGGGTAACCAGTCAGGTACGTTCTCATAGAGCACAGCTGCCATTTAATAGTTTATGCAAAAGGTGGCATCTCTTACTATGAGTAAAAAAGATAATTTATATAATTTCATTTGTACACAGCTGATTCAATAATTTCTATTTCTGAAAAAGAACAAAGTCCCTAAGTAAATGGTAACATATACACTTAATAGTTTAAAAAGCCAAAAAGAAAAATAATCTACTTTGAATTTTTTAAGTCTTATAACAGCAGAAATTATTTACAGTCCTTTAAAAATAGTTACATGTTTAGTTTTTAAACTGTTGAAATTCATGTGACTCATAAATGAGAAGCCCTTGCAAATAGGTACAGAGTGACAAGAAGCTTAAAAGGAGGTAGTTGAGAAAAAGTAGCATTAAGGAATGACTTTCAAAAACTACTAGGAAGCCTGATAATAGACACTAAAGACTAATCTTTTGTTTGGAAATGTCAATGATAGAAGACAGAATGGGGTGCTATAGGAACAAGGCAGGAGGGACCCTGAAGAAAAGAATCTAGAGTTTAGTACTGAATTTAAAGTGCTTACCCAACAACATAGTGGCCATGTCAGAGTGTTTTATATATACAAAATTACAGTTCAGAAGAGGTTAGGGCTACAAAATCTGGTCATCACTGGTATCATTTAAAATATTTCATCATCTGCCACATACGTGACACTCTGATAAATGATAACTAAGAGATCTTCAGTATTTTGCTCTTATATAGTTTTTTTGGGTAGAGACAAACAGTACTGGGGATTGAACCCAGTGCCTTTGCATTGAACTAAGTTCCCCCAACCTTTTTATATGTTTAATTTTGAGACAGAGTCTCACCAAGCTGCTCTGTTGCCCAGAAACCCAGGCTGTACTCAAACTTGTTATCTTCTGGCCTCAACCATTTGCTAAATGAAATACAAATAAACAAATTCTTCATTCAAAAGACAAAAGATGGGAAAGAAAACTCGTTTCTGCAGAGTCAAGTGTCTCCAGAAAGCAGGGCTATGTCCCTGTGTGAGACACAGCAGCAGGCTCGTCCTTCTGGAGCCCTATGCAGGTGGGCAGTGCAAAGCAAGCACCAGGGAAGACTACAGAATCGCACTGCGAGTGGAGACAAATGTACAGTAAGAACACCTGAACGAAACACTATAGGATTTGCCCAGAAGAGAGAATGACAGTGAGAACAACATTTGAGCAAAAGTAGTAAGCTACGAGTGACAGATTCACAGGAAGAGCAAGAAAAGCAAGTGAGACTTTAACCTTACAATGTGGATACTAATCATGTAACCCAAATGCTATCAGAATATACATAAAAATCAGTAAAATGCATGCACTGAATCTCAGAAAATGGGAGAAAGCAAAGAAATACAGACAATTTGAGAACAAATGCCAGTAAAACACAAAAGGTTTTTCAAAATACAGAAAAAAATTGCAATTGTTATTTACCAAATGCTGTCTCTTGATGTGCAGCATAGGACTAAGCTTAAGTGAACTTTTCCCACAGTGTCAAAATTAAACCCAACTTGCAAAGAGCAAGGAAACGAGAAAAGTGATTTCCTAATTGCTAGGATAATTAACACAGTATAAGTTTGGTTTTGGATATAGAAGGCAGACCCATTTGTAAAATTGTCACATATGTTACAAGATCATTTGACGGTAGCTGTGAACTAGTAAATTCAAGAATCTCATCTGGGCCACGGGCATAGCTCTGAGTATGAATAGCACATGCCTGGCAAGTGTAATGTGGTGCACTTGTTCTAAAGAACCAAAAAAGAAAAAGAAACAAACAAACAAACAAAACCACAGGGCGCAGCAATCACTGCTAATCTGTACATTTCATATTTATTCTAAAACACATATGCTTCTGTTGGAAAATTTTTTTAAAGATACACATGTAGAGTAAGCAGTAAATTAAGAAACCACTGGCAATATAAAAACTCCATCTAAAGATTACTGTGCTGCAATACAAAAAGGGCTGAGGATGCAGGCCCTGGGTTAATCTCCAGTATTATGAAAAACAACAAAAAAGAAGATATTACAAAGTACCAACAATGTATGACAGTTACATTATCTCCTCTTATTCTGTCTTTAGACAGTGATTCTGTAAAATGTTTCAGAAAAGGGGCTGGGGAGATGGCTCAGTAGAGTAAGGCCTGAGTTCAATCCCCGGTTCCAAAAAAAAAAATGTTTCAGAAATGTTAGTACTAATATTTTCATGCTGCAAAATATTTATACAAAAAAAAAATCCTTAAAGAAGTTCTATAATTCAAAATTTTCTTCCTGAATTCTGGTTTTAAGAAAAAAAATTACACATTTAACTATCTTTGCTTTTTGTTGTGTAGATTTGCAAGTCTGCATATGGCTTTTAAGTAGTTTTATCATCCTAGTGATACACACACACATAAAGCAAAGATAGTTAAATTTGTATTTGTTTTTTTCTTAAAACCAGAACTAGTGATTATGAGTTCACTGCGAACAGAGAATATAATTTAACTTTATGTTCCTAATATTTAACATAATACCTCATATATAGAGTATTAAAAACAATGAAGGAATGTGCTGCTGGGCATGGTGGTGCATGTTTATAATCCCAGACCTTAAGAGGCTGAAGTAGGAGGAATACTGTAAGTTTAAGGCCAGTAGGAACTACTATTAGTGCTATAAAACAAATAAAGAAACTGAGCCACAGAAGACAGCAGCAGAGTCAGGGACCAAATCCAGGCATCTGATCTCAGAACCCCTATTCTGGCTTTCTTCTTATCTTTTGACTAGGAGCTCAAGTTCTAGACAGGATATTTCAGAAAATGCCTGAGGAGCAAGAAACTATTATTATCAGTGGGCAGGTATCCAAACCATTAGCATGAGCATCCCACAAATCGGGGACTGCTTAGGTATACTAAGTATAGCAAGACAGGGAAGAATAACAATGGGAAATTAAGAGAACTTTCTGTGTCCTTCCTGCTGCATGATTTCTCCAGATCTCTCTTAAGAGTCATTTGGTTTCTTTTTGCATGAAACCCCTCTAGTCGCTTTAACTGCCTTTTACAGAATAGTTCCTTAATTTTAGTACATTCCTCATCATCCTGATGGGTCAATATCCCTGCTTAAAAATGAGACTGATCTAAACCACTCTAAACTAGTCTCCTTCCCATGTATTTAACAGAAATTGTCAAGTTATTTCCAATGAAAGCTCCAATACTCCATTTGAAGGCTGCACTAGTCATCATTTAAGGCTTCTTCCCCTAAGAGTCTATAAATTTCAGATAAACTACACAAATAAAGAGAAAAACAGTAATTGGCATTTTACAGGCTCATGGAGGATATTCTTTCATAATACACAGTCACCTTTAGCAGGGGAACTTAAGGCATTTGAAAAGCTACAGGATTCATGAAATGAACAGGAATTCCACAGGGTAATCTTTGTGAGACTAAAACTCTGAATGCCAGTTTAATTCAATTTTAACTTAGCATTATCACTGTAAAAATGTCAAGGGTATTCTTAAATGGCCAACAATTTTTGTTTCTCTTTTTCAGCCTCAGCCTTTCAGAATCACCAAAAAACCCCTCAAATGTGTGCATGAAGAGGTTTTTCTTTCTTTTTTTTTTTTTTTTTGGCATCCTCTCAGTTTGTATAGAAAAATAGAAAGGTTAGTAGTTTCAAGGTATAAGAACAATTTTTCATTATTTAATTTAATGAGAAACAGCAGGTAGATTTTATAGAAACCAGAGTTTCCAGGTTGGAAACAAAAAGAAAAAAAAAAAAATCACATAATCCAAACTCCACGAGAAGTCCTTTTTATAATTTATACTTGAGATCCCAGAATTTCATACCCAAATATCAAGTACTCTAAGCATGGTAGGATAGACAGACAACTTGTTTCTGAAAGGAGAAACAATGCGCCCTGATCAACATTTAAAGCTTGCACTGGAGAAAAATCATTCTACCCCAAGACCATCAGGTTGTCACTTTGATGGTAAAGAAGACTAGAAAACTCTTTTAGCTACTTTTAATGTGGTTAAACTCTCCAGGTCAATGCTCCCCCTCACAGTCCTTTGAGTAACAAAGGCTTTGATGTTTGTGGAGCACAACAGTCAAGTGGTACCAGGGACAGAGATTGCCAGCTGTTTTCTGCCAATAGCCTTTTCTCCTAGTAAGAAAGGTGCTGAGTCTTTTCTGAAGGTACATTATTTGAATGAGTACTACAATGGCGTAAGACTACTATGTTACAATTGCTATCATACTAGGCATTTCAAGTGATTATTATTTTTATAGTAGTTTTTTTTTCACTAAGTTTTACTTTTATTATTTTTTATGCATTTGGTACCAGGTCTCACTATGCAGCTTGGATTTTGTTTTCAGCCTCCCCAGAGCTGGGGGTACAGGCATGTGCCACCACGCCCAGACTGGGTGGCCAAATTAGTACAGCCAGAGGTGGGCCCAGCACAGCATGTGGTGCTGGGGATAGAACCCCAGTTGCTGTGCTTGCCTAAGGAAGCACTTAGTCCACTGAGCTATCTTGCCAGCCCCCAAGTTTTATTATTGATGCCATTCTTAAAAGAGAAAACCCTCCTCTCTTTTTGAAACAGGCTATCAATGGTATGGAGTCCAGGCTGGCCTTGAATTTACAATTCTGTTGCCTCAGCCTTCTGAGTCCTAGATTACAGGTGTATACTAGCATTCTGGGCTAAGGAATCATGTTTCTCACTAGTTACAGAAAACATTCTTTTAAAAGGTATATTACAAATGCTTTAAAAACTTTAATAAATTTCCTTTTACAATTATAATTTAACTGAACAAGTGAATGAATAAATGACAGGAGGAAGGGAAGCGATGCAGAGACAGTAAAATGGGGGAGAAAGGTGAGTACTCTTCTTGAATGATTAACTGTTTCAGTAAAAGAAAAAAAGAATCGGTGAAATAAAAATAACCAGGACCATCCAGATAGTTCCACAGACTAAGCACCTGCTTATGCAGGCACAGAGACTGGATTCAATCCTGGCACCAAATGCCATGCTGGCCTGGCCTCCAGGGCAGCTGAGTTGGCTGCTGACACGGCATGGTGGCACACACCTGTACTCCCAGGACCAGGGAGGCTGTAAACAAGATCACTGCGAGTCTGAGCTGCCGAGTGAGACCCTGTACCAAATACCTAAAAATAAATAAGTAAAAAAAAAATTAAAAAAATAACCAGCATTGCTTACTAAATGTCTGTGTCCCCAAAAATTTATGTTTAAGCCCAAAGTGATAACATGTGGGATCAGAATTTTTGGAGGTGATAGGTTATGAGGGTGGGTACTTCTTGATGGGATTAGTGCTGTCATGAATTAGACAGGCAGCCTGATTTTCCTACCACATGATCAAACAATAAGAACACAGGAAAGAAGAGAGGCCTCAACAACTGCCAAATATTCTAGTATCTTGATTATGAACTTCTCAGTCTCCAGTACTATGAGAAATCTATATTATGAAAAATAAATTCTTACATGTCTCTTACCTATATTTCCTTACTGCTGGGACAAAATACCCAACAGCCACAAGTTAAAGGAGGGCAGGTTCATTTTAACAGAGTCTACAGAGATTTCAGTCCATAGTTGGTTGGCTCCAAGACAAGGCAGCAGGGCAGAAGGCACTGTCAAGGAGAAACAGTCCAAGGCAAGGCAGGCAGCAGTCAATGAAATGGCAGCAAACCTGCTGCCTCCCCACCCCTTCATGTTCCACCCAGGCTACAACCTTTTGATTGATGCCAAGCACCCTCAGGATACAACTTCCATTATGTATACTTTAATCCCAGCATCACACACTTTCACTCGGCCTCACAGGCCCATGATCCAGCCACCTCTCTAAGGCCCCACTCAGGAACACATGAGGCTCAGGAGGGGTCTCAGACACAGCCACAGCACTGCATCCCTGGCTCCAAACACTCATATACATTCCTTTACGCAAAAGGCATTTAGTTCATCTCTAAGAGGTGTCAAAGTCCTAACAATTTTAGCACTGGTAAAAAACCCAAATCCAAAGTCTTTGATATTTAAGACATACTCTCTTAGCTGTAAAGCCCCTGTACAAATCAAAGGAAAGTTACACTCTTCCAACCAATCCCATTTCAAAAACTATCAAAAGGGGGATAGAAAAGAAAGGGACTAAAACAAGACCAAATTCCAGCAAGGTAAACAGAAGTCTAATAGTTGTATGTCCAGGTCTAAGGTAGTCTGTTTCAAGATGTCAGGTTCAAAAGGCTTGGTTGGGGGTGTCCATTCTTAGGGTGCTATTGTAGTTACAGCTCCCATGGCTTCTTTCTCAAGCCAGCTTTGCTCACTTCCTCTGAATTTTGAGATGATCCAGGTTCCTGGCTTCTCTAACCTTCTGGGTTCTCCACTGTACTTTGGATTTCACATTCACAGCTTCACACACTGCTCTCTTGGGATACACGCTCCCAAGCCTTTTCTGAAATCTGGGTGAAAGTCTTCCTGCTGCTACAAGGCAGAT
The DNA here is from genome assembly GCA_004027165.1 of Ctenomys sociabilis. Taxonomy (NCBI): domain Eukaryota; kingdom Metazoa; phylum Chordata; class Mammalia; order Rodentia; family Ctenomyidae; genus Ctenomys; species Ctenomys sociabilis. The sequence goes on along the minus strand of PVKA01001864.1, from coordinate 19,556 downwards.
GCATTCTGAAGTACTCACTTAAAATCCACACCATGTGGATGACATCAAAGTCTGCTACTCAGCTGGGGCAGTATCCAGGCTTCCTTTTCTATTGGTTTTACAGATCACTCACCATGATTACAATATGAACCAAATCTTGAGGTATAATTTTCTCTTGGCCACCACGATGATATTGTGGGGCAGTCTCCTCAAAGCAAATTCTTTCACCTTTGCAACCTTGAGGCCTAAAACTGGTGGAGTCCTGATGGCTATTGTAATGCCCTTCTATTATCTTGTTCCTTCTCATCAACCAAGTTTTCCTCTTTTCCAGCTTTGTAGACCATAACTGTAACAGAGCTTCCTTCCTGGCCAACCTCAAAACTTTAAATTCATTCTGCTGGGCATTTTGATCTTGATTCTCAACAGAGATCTGGCTATACCACCATCTCAACATTAGACTGCCTTGAAGTTTCATCTACCAAGATTAGTTAGTCTGCTGCCCTTAATTAGTCTCAGGCAAAGTCACTGGACAAGAGCAAATTACAGATAAATTTTCTGTATTCAAAGGATAACACATATGGGTCTGGAATCCAACAGCCAATGTAATCCTTTTTTCTAACAAACTTCCTAAACCTAGTCTTTACTAAATGCGTTTTTATCAGCATGGTCTTCTGAGCTCTGATCAGAATCTACCATCAAGTTGAGCTTCTATCAACATGGTCTTGTGAGCTCTGACTAGAATGTATCATCAAGCTGAGCTTCTATCAGCGTGGTCTTCTGAGCTCTGACTAGAATCTATCAAGTTGAGCTTACAGCATTCTAGGGCTGCTTCTTTAGCCAGCACCTCCAAATCTTTTAAAATTCTTCTCACAAGCTATTTCAAAAGGCTCCTTCCTGAACCACATGGCCCGGTAGTGTCATAACAAGAAACCCACTTTTCTGGTACCAAAATCTTTCTTAGTTACTTTCTGCATTGCTGAGACAAAATACCCAGCAGCCAAGGTTAAAGGAGGAATGGTTTGTTTAGCTCACTTTATAGAGGTTTCAGTCTATAATTGGCTGGTTCCAAGGCAGTAAGGCATGGCAGAGGGCCATCATACAGGAGAAAAAGTTCATGGCATTGCAGGCAGAAGGCAGGAAGCAATAAGTAATAAGAAAGCATCCCTTTCCTTTTTATTCCATTCAAGCTACATGTCTTTTGGATGGTACCACCCACCCCCAAGACAGTCCTCCCTAACAGGCATACCCAGAACTATGCTAACTCAAATCAGTGGACTAATGTCCTACCACACACCCTTAATTCCAGTATCTTATACTCTATATTCCACTAGCTCAGAATAGCCCCACTAAGAAGTGTCAATGCTATGTTAGTCCAAAACGACTAAGATATGAAGTGCCTGGTACATAATGAACTATAAAGTTAACAGTCCATCTTGTGGCCAAACAAATGTTAATGTGAAATTACAAATAATTTCAGAATTCCTATATGCATAATTACCTCTTCACTTTCTTTTTGTTGCTTCTCATCAGGCTAGAAGCACTTTGCCAAATACAGATTCTACTTTTACTTAAGCAAGGCTATTAAAAAGGAAAGCTCATCTTTTAGAGGACTGAAAAACTTTTTATAGAGACCACTCTACCATCAAATGATATTATTAGTTCAAGTTTGCTTGAGCCAAAAATATTAAAGTATACAAATCATCATGATTACAGGGATGTTTTTAACTATCTTGATGTTATCTTGACTTGATATGCAAAAACAAAATTTAAAAAGAAACCAAAATAATAAAATATCATCATCTACCTAACTGAAGAGGATACTAGTGTGTTTTCCAATCATCCCTTGCCATTATGTCAGATAGATTTTTCAGCTAAGGCTGAAGTGGTGATCTACCTTTAAAAAAAAAGTTAGCTTTTCTTGTAAATGCAGGGGAAAAAAACAAAACAAAACAAAAACCTTAAGCTTAGATTCTAATAATTTTAAAAATAGATGCTGAAGTATCACTTTTATAATTTGGGTCCTACATAAAATGTTAATGAAGAATCACACTGAGAGCCAAATAATTTGGTTTTCATCTTCAGATCATTCCTTACAGTTCACTATGGAAAACAGCAGGAAACTTGTGCTTTTGGATATCTGCAAGAAAATGCAAAGCAGGCCCAGGAATATAGATCAGTGGAATAAGTGCCTGCCTGCCAAGTACAAGGTCCTGAGAGTTTGATCCCCGGTAACAAACAAACAAACAAACAAACAAACAAACAAAAAGCAAAGCTTAGGAGGAAGATGGCTAAGCAGAGATAAAGTGGTCACCTAAGTTTTACCATCTGCTTTTTAATATTTGGGTTCCTTCTATTAAAAATTCATTTCTCAAAGACAGAAACAAGGTAACTGACATGAGAACTAATTACTCTTGCCAGCAGAAATATTTTGCTTGACAAAATAGAGATTGTTTTAGTAGCACTGATTCCCTGATGAAAAATAAAAAAGTCTTATTGTTATAAAATGAATATATGCAAGCATAAAGATTTTATACAATATATCCCAACATAAGTAGGGAAGAAAAATCGCTCTGAGGGATTTGTGCATTACAGCAAGTCATGCATTGCTCAGCAAGAAGTACTCTAAAGAAGTGATTTGATTAGATATATAATTAAACCTCAAGTACTTGAACAGTTCCCTGTTGCAGACTTAATGCATTTTTGACCTTCTTGTAGTCCCAAGTAACAAGTCAACTATGACCCATAAAAACTGGAAATAAAAGAAGAGATCTGATCTTTTATCTGCCAAGATTTGGCAAGAACAGCAAGGATGTTAAAGGGCATCAAGGGCCAGTGGAAGCCAGATATGTGCCTCCAGATAAAGCAATGCTTTCTTATACAGAAAAAGGATTCTATATAAACTTTATTTCAGATACTGTAAGCATTCTGTCTAGGGTGACACTACAGACTCAAGCACTCCAAATCTGTTACTGGTAACTACTAATAACTTTAGAGTTCATATGTCTCAAATTCATTTTTTAGGCCAAAAAGTGAGAACAAAGAGATGTAATAAAAACCTATTGCATTCACATAACCAATGACAGTTATAACTTAACTGATATAGAATCAAGTTCCTGCACGACAACATATACGATTCATACATAAATCATTTTTTGTTGAGGATTCTGTGAACCTTTAAATTGTAACATACAAATTAAGAAATAGCTGAATATCTCTTTTCAATATATTTGGAAGATACTTAAAAATCATCTTTTTTAGTAGCTATGAAAAATTATTTTCAGCAGTTTACATGAGAAATGAAATACATTTTTCTTGCCTATTACATATTAAGCATTGTGTTTTACTTTCTGATAGGCAGGTATTTCAGTTTTCTAGTACCATATAATAAACCACCTAATAATGCCAAGTTACTGGGGCAGCTACTCGCTATGGTATCAGTTAGGATGTTAAGAAGACTATCACATGAAGAAGTGCAACAGGTGTTCAGAGGAGCTAGAATGTCTGTGACGCCTGGACAGTAATTCAGAAGCTTAACTTGGAGCACAGGTGGGTCAGAGACCTTAGCTTTCTCCATGTAGACCTCTCCACACAGCTGCTTGAGCTGCCTCACTGCATAACAGATGGGTTCCAAGAAGCAGCATTTCCAAAGGAAGATGTTAGTAACTGCCAAACCAATTGAAGTGCTTGCCCTCAGATGGACACAGAGCAGTCCGTGGTAGGACAGCAACTCAACAAAAACATTACTAAGAGGAAGCGTTCATCAAAGACTCTTCAAGCAGATTGTTATAGCTGTACTTAAACATAATATTTAAAGTTATATTGGGGGAGAGGGCTGTTGGACAAGCATAATGAGAAATTCTACTGATGTTACAATATAACAAATGTATATAATCTCAAAACTTAAATAAGGTACAAAAAACTTACACTAATCCGATATCTTTGTGATGTTTCACTGGATGTGTTTTATTATGGAATTCAAACGAATACTGTCATTATATTCAGGCAAATAACCATTTTTAGAGAATATGTGTTTAAAAGTGGGTATATATCTTAAGAACATATTCCTGAATTATAAGCAGCTAAATTAAATGAACAGCTACCAAATGTGATGTTGGATGGGGACAGCCCCAGAAGAATTGATTCTATATGTTCACATACACATAGAAAGTGAAAGAAACAATAAAATTTAGTTCTCTGAGTACTAAGTTCCAGGTATAACACATTATTTCTTACTCATTTCTAATTCAAAATACTTGTAAACATCTTTTCTTGGTCAGAGATTTCTTACTAATTGTTGTACAGAGGTAAACATTTACATAGTAAAAATCTAAAGCAAGCTTTCAGTTCATTTTTAAACTAAATCATGTTCCTCTAATTTTCTGCTCGTCTAATTTATGATTTCTGACATAATAACACAGGTACCTATAAACTGATGTACTGAAAAAAAGACCACAGGAAACCTTACCCTAAATCTATATTTTATATCACAGCCAAAGTAGTATCACAACTTTTCAGTACACTTGCTGCAATGTCTTGGATAACACCTTAATTATTCTATCAATTCTTGAGCTCCTTAAGAACAAGTACCATTAGCCATTTATTAATCTCCCATGATACAATTACCTGTAAGTAGTAGAAATTAAGTTTTAAGTGAATGAATAAATGAAAGAGACAAAAAGAAACCTGATAACAGACATACGGTATAATAATGTCTGTAAGTGTAATATCATGTATGCACCTTCTATGATACCAAAACTGAAAGCAGTTTGCAATGTATTAATTTATCAAATCTATCTTGGCCAGGTATCTTAAAACTGTCTCACTGATATTTGTATTTCAATAAAACAAAAATTAAAAAAAAATAAATCTGAGGAGGCCAAGGAGATAGCACAGAGGTATATGTGATGTGCCTGGCAAGTGCAAGGTCCTGAGTTCAGTCCCCAGTACCAAAAATAACCCCCCAAAAACCTAAAATACCAGATATTATATTGGGTAATTTATTTAAAAGCACCAGTCAAATAAATTAGTTACTTTCAATATTCTGGTGACATAAAAATCAAAGCATTAACAGGGTTAGCACCTGAGAAAAAGATATCATTCCCATTTAAAAATTGTGTAACTATCCCTGACTCTCATTAGCCTTATTATGAGGAGATAAATTTAAGATATTTGTAGCGGGATAAAAAACACTAACAAAGGGAAATAACACAAAAGAAGAAACAAAAGGAACACTCAACAGGGCTAAGAGCTATGAGATGCATTCAAATATTTTCATTTATTATACATAGGTGTATTTATGAAAGCTAAAATGGGAAAATAAAAGAATATCACCACCTTAAATAGCAACTAGATATTTGGTTAACTTGGTGTAAACCATGTGACTCATAGAAAATACTATAAAGAGAGGTTAATGTACAGAAATGTAAATATGAAAATATAAGAATAAGGTATTCTAGGAAGGGGTTAATCTATTTTAATATTTTCTGGTTGTACTTTGCTACAATTAGAATTGTATGATGTAGGCCAGTGGCATAGCTCAGTAGACTAAGCGCTTGCTTAGGTAAGCACAGGGGCCAGGGTTCAATCCCTGGTTCCACATACCACGCTGGTCCCGCCCCTGGGCGCGCTGAGCAGGTGATGGAGCCCAGGCGTAGTGGCGTGTACCTATAATCCCAGCACTGTGAGGCAGAAATGAGGATGATTACTACGAGTCTGGACTGTGTAGTGAGACCCTGCACCAAAAAAAAACCCTAACATACATATATGTATATTTCATTTGGGGCTGGGGAGATGGCTCAGTAGACTAAATGCTTCCAGGCAAGCACAAGGGTCTGAGTTCAATCCCTGGTTCATGGGCTGGAGCTAGTAGGATAAGTTATATTTATGTCCCTATGTTTCTTTCTTTTTTTTTTTTTTTGTTTCTTTCTGAGACAGGGTCTCACCATGCAGTTCAGGCTGGTCTTAAGCTCACTTTGTAGCTCAGGCTGGTCTCGAACTCAAAACAATCCTCCTGCCTCAGCCTCCCAAGTGCTGGGATTACAGGCCTGCACCACCACACCCGGCTCCCTATGTTTCTAAAGTAGCCATGATTGAGAGTCTCTATATAACTGTATGAAAGTAGCATTTTAGAATATAAATTTTCTTTTTTCTGCCTTTGCATTTTTGGGTAAAAAATACAATTTTCTAAAATAGGCAAGCTTCAGTTTCCCCTACATGTAAAATGTTAAACAAAATTTAGAGGAGGCTTTGGTTGGGCTGAGCAACTGCACCTGTCCCAACAGACTACACACTGAAACTAAGTTGTCTATCTTAACTTCCAAGAAATCAGGAGGGGCAGAGTGACAGTCTAATCCCCAAGCAGGCCAGTTCTAGCTGGCACAATATGGAAGTTCTATCTGCTTAACTTTCATAAGAAAAGTAACTCTGCAATGACCATTAGCTTTTGTGTTCTGTTTGTACTTTGCTGAGCAATTATATATAAAGCTAACCCTACATTGAGCTCAGCTCAGAAGAATACTGTTTTGTAGAATAAAGAGTTGTCCAATTCAGTAATCATAAATAAAAGCCAATTAAGATTTTCAATTTGTTGTAATTTTGTTTTACAAAAATCAGAGCATAACACAATATAAACTATGCAAAAATATTATTGACACTTTACTATTTCCAGCATTCCACAGGTTAGAAAAACAATGTCTGTGAGAAATACAAATACTAACCACTCTCATATTATCTAATTAGATTATCACTAAGTCAAAGCATAGAAAGAATGGCTATACTCAAGAAGTCAACCAAAGTGCCAGCCAGATGGCACAGTGGATTAAAGCACCTGCTCAGGCAGGAACAAGGACCAGGGTTTGATCCCCAGCATGGCGTAATAGCCCCACACCTGGGTGTGCTGAGGCAGTGAATGACACTGGGCGTAGTGGTGCATACCTGTAATTCTAGCACTTGTGAGGCTGAAAACAGGAGGATCATTACGAGCCTTTTCTGTGTAGTGAGACCCTGTAGACCCTGTGCTAAATTCATAGAAAAAAGTCAACGAACAACTAAATCAAAGCATAGAATTAAAATTCAATTTAAATTTTGCATGCTTATGGTATAATCCCCTATTATCACTTTAAAAAAGGAATACTAGTGCTAGCCAAATAGCTCAGTGGATTAAAGCACCTGCAAGCAGGTGCAGGGACTGGGGGTTCGATCCCTGGAACCTGCCATGTCCCAGCCCCACCCCTGGGGCTTGGTGAGATGGTAACTGACCCTGGGCATGGTGGCACACATCTATAATCCCAGCTCTTGGGAGGCTGTAAACAGGCAGATCACTATGAGTCCAATCTAGTAGTGAGAACCTGAACACCCTGTAGACCCTTTCCTAAAATACAAAAAAAAAAAAAAGGAAATACTAATGTCTCAAATCTCTACAGAAGTCTAGGCAAATTCTCACACAGACAGATAGGAAGGACATTCCATAACCTAAAACAAAACAGAATTAACACTTTCAGGGGCTTTTTGAACTGACAAACCAAGAATTTTAGTAAAAACTAGGACTTAAATATTAAAATAGTCCTATTTAGAAAACTTCCAAAAAATATTTTGATTCTGCAATGTGTTCTAAAATTCAAGTCAAGAAATGAAACTTTTTATATATTTGGCTAACATACTATACATAAAAAAGAATCTTTATTCTCTTATTAATATACAATCTGTCTTCCTTTTCTATATAAACACAACCAAATGGCCTTAAAAAATCCTGAATATTTGAGACAGAGATTTATAGTTTAATAGCAAGTTTTGCTTACATGTTTTTAGATGTTATCAGTGAGAAAACAAAAGATACTACCATAACTAAGAAATATTGTCAGAATCTCCACTAACACTGAAAACATTTTCTGTGCTGTGGCTTTTCTGCAATGGTACACTTAATAAGAATTACAGTGCATACCATACATGAGCATAAAATTGATGTATATTATTCAACTTAAGTTATGCAATTTGTATTATGCTTATTAGTGATAATCATAACTGATTCCTTACATTACATGCATAAAACAAAAACTTAATGTGTAAGCCTAATTTTCTTTTTAAAAAGTGATACTCTAACAAAGCATAAGCAGTTATTTGGAAAAATACTGCATTATTTCTAAATCAGGAATCCTTCAGTGTAATATCTTAAGTTATGTTCTTAAAAATGGTCAGCAAATTAAAATACAGTTCTTGTTATAATCACCTAGAATAGCATAGTACTAGTAATAACAATATAAAATATTTCATTCATATATTCCTGATTTAAATTTCTAAATGGTGAAGAGTGCCAATGATTTTCTCATTCAGAATTATATTTGTCAGGGAACAAGGAACAACAGTGTAGTAGCCTAAGTTGCTGCTACATGCAAAGTACCAGTGTTTGTCTTATGCAAAATACAAAGACATTAACATGCAGCAGAAGAAAAGATATGCACAATTAACCAGAACTTCTGAGGTCTGTGGCAAATGCCACACAGTAATATAGAAAAGGAGCCTCCAAATCTGGATGCGCAATACAATGGTTCCAGCTACATGGAAGTGAGTATATTCTCCTTCAGGAAGGACAAATGACAGAGTTCTATACATTTGTGTAGAGGATGAAGCAAAGAGATAATTTATTAAGTGGCAGCAATCATTTTCCTTAATAATTATGATTTCCCACACTAGAAATAGACCTGTTAAGGTACAAGGGTAAGGAGGGAGAATGAAGCTGGGATGGCAATCGACTCCTGCTATATATTTTCACATGAATGGCTATAAAAAGCTGAAGTAGATCTGGTACTAAACGATCTTGTCTAAAATCCACAACTGCATTTGCAGCAGATAAGAAGGTACTTTTCTCAGTGACAGAACTCATTTCATCTATTGAGAAGATCCAAATAAGATCTGAAACTTGAAGTACACATGAGTGTTAAAATTCTCAAAGAAGCTACAACTGAAGGAGAAATGAGCAGTCATCATTTAAAAACACCTTCTGGAAGTAAGTAATCATACTGAGTAAATCTTCGCTGGTTTATCGCAGGAGAGTACTTCGGTTTTTTGTCTGTTAAATAAATCATTGCAAAACTTTGAAGTCAATAATAAGCTATAAAGGATTACATTTAAGTCTGTATTCAGGTAGAATACAGAGAAAATAATAATGTTGCCAGCTGTGTATTATACATTATCTTCTATGACAAATGAATACTAATGCAGAATATCCTTTAAGTCTATTTCTTTTGATATGCCATGATAAAACTTAGCCAATTAAAATAATTTTAAAAAGCAGAGCATACACATCTAAAAAAGCACTGACAATATTGTTTTAATGAAAATGTGCTGATATCTAGCAAATAAAACTGCAAATAAGAAATCAGAATGCAAATATCCTCATAAAGCTGAGAATATAGGACATATTTTCAGTTTCCACTGTCTTATATAAAAAATATTTTAATTTCAATTACTGACAAAGCTACAGTTTGGTGCAACAACTTTCAGCATATAACATTTAAGAGAAAGAATTTACTTAAGATCCATGCTTCACCAGCTCTATGAATTTACAACTGCCAATAATAGGTAAGCAGCATTTCATTTTACGGTGAAAAAAATGCCAGGGAAAACAGAGCGATATAGATCACACGTACAAGCATGCAGATATGGAAACATATACGTGCATGCCTACATCAAAAAATTTATTGTAAAAGAAGAAGAAATTATTGAAGATTGTATTTTAAATATCTTACCTTTCTCCCATCACTTGCATGGCAATTCACATTTAGAGGAGTCAGTAAAGCCATTAGTTTTTCCTCATTACCACTCCTATAAAAACATAGTGACTCAATTTTATAAAGTCATAGAGCTTAAGTGTATAAGCACTTTTTTAACAAGAGTGTGGAAAATAATAAGGCTTTGCTATGATTTCTTTCCCATGGAACACAATGAATTTATTTTTCAATATTCAACTGAGTGAGTGCTTATTTATTACCTGTTAATCATATAGTGATATATCTTCAATAATACAGCTTTCTACATTTTAATTTATTTCATTTACCTTTAGAAAGTCATCTTAATTACAAACCAACTTTATTCTGATAAATAATCTAAAACATTGGAGTTTTAAAAATATAGGATAAATGTTACAGTGAACCTATCAATTAAATTATAAATGCTCAAGAACAACAACAAAAAAGGTATGGATTTAACATTTATGTCCCTCATTCAGGCTTAGCTAGAAAAATCTTGAGAGGAAAATGAAGATACTAGTATTTAAACACTCCAAACATATCATTTGAAAGGCTGGGCAACTAAGATGTGTAGGTAGATTAAGAAATATTTCAAATAAAATTAATCTTATAATCATAACCACAGTGAAAGATTTTATCACTACATATATAGTCATCATATAAAATAAAGTATATAAAGATTTACTATAAGGTCATATCTACATTACTGCATAAAATCCAAGCAAGACAATAACATCTTATAATTTTTATAGTTCTCTACCTGCCCTCCCCTTCTCTCCCTTAAATGCATTATACTCACTTAAAATGAATGGAATCGCTTACCTAGCAGCTTCTAGGAGTTCGTCTTTCTTGTATTCACCTAGATGATTGCAAAATATCATGCTGTTAGCATTTGGCAGAAGACAGATTAAGAAATGCAGTAGGCAGAAAATAGAGAATGAAATACAGAAGAACAGAAAAAGAGAGTCCACACCCCGCTGGGTGATGGAGCCGTGACGTTAGCCAGCTTGTGAAGGCAGCATCACCAGTGCCTTGGAGACGGGCAGCAAATTGACGCAGCTTCTTGTCCAATCCTCAGATGAAATAGCTTTCTTCAGACAACCAATGAATGCTAAATCTCGTGTCCAGAAACACATTCCCTCTGATAACAGCATGCCAGCTGAAGACAATGCCCCCTCCCCCCTTTTCTATTCAGGCTGTCACAGTAGAGTTGTGAAGCATAATCCATTCTGAGACAAAAGCAATGTAATGTGGCTCCTTACAGGAACAAATTATTGGTCTTCCAAAATACAGTTTTATTTGTTTTAATAGGAAAAGTTTTTTTAAATTAATTACCATTATTAAGCTTTACAGTAGTAGAAATTGCAAATATCAGAACCACGAAGCCTCTGCCTCAATAGGGAAGGTCTGTAGATTAGAAATACGTGAACTATGTACCAAATGCTCTGAACCTCTTGAAGGCAGAGCTACAAAACCAAAACGGAATACATTCTTAAACTGTACTGAAAGCATGCTTTAAGCTTTATACTTTACACAATTTTAATATCAAATTTTAACACACAATAATCTTAAACATTTTTAAAAGGAGGTTGAGATCTCTGAGAATAAGCAGTTACCCAATTTCTGTGATGTAGCTAATTTTTCCTACTTCTATTTTTTAACAATGAATTCTAAAATATCTATCACAGATTGAAAACAGAAATATAATTAAAAATCTTTCACAACAAAAAATTTCTTATGGCACTGAGATTCTGACAAGTTTCTATCACAACCACAAATGAAGAAAAAGGAATTTTTAACACAGTGTTTGTTCATTTAATAAATAAAAAGGACAGCCAGGGCTATGCTTTAAGCCACAGATGACTCAGTTTGCTATATCATTAAAGAGATAATTATATAAAGTGCCTTAAAATCATTATATGGAAACAAATACTATGGAGATAAAAAATTTTAGATTAAATTAAAGTTATAATTCCAACTGAAATAAGTTTAAGCTTAAAAAAGTTTTGCTTATAAATGTGAACTTTTCCTTTTGTTTCTGTATTGCTATAAAATGCACGGTAACATACTATAAAGCTATCTCAGAATCACCAAGTTCATGTTTATTTTATTTATTTATTAATATATTTGCTACAGGGTCTCACTATTCAGCTCAGGCTTGCAGTGATCCTCCTGTTTTCAGCCTCCCCAGTGCTGGGATTACAGGTGAGCTCCACCAAGCCCAGTCTCCACTGCTGGCTCAGTGCGTCTCGGGGCGGGGCTACCTTGGCAAGTATTTAAGACAACTCAGCTATCTCACAGGCCCACCAAGCTCATGTTTAAATTCTATAATCCCTGAACAGCAACTATTTTTTACCTTTAACTTTGTCTAGTGTTAAAATAGAACTTGCAATCAGACATTTTCAAATAAAGAAACACTTAAAAATCTATCCTATCTTTGCAGAGCTTGTATATGAATAAAGTCACAGGTTAGTAATATATAGCAATATGCTAGAAAGCTTATTTCATGCTCATTGAATTGGTTTCCCCAATTTCCCATAAATTATATTTCTAATTTACCAAATGATAGTATAAAAGTAGTATTATTATATTCCCTAGCCAAGAAAGCTCAAAGCTGAAGATTTACTTTTATTAAATGTTTTAGGTAATAATACAGAAATTGAACATTTAGGCAGAAATACATAAGTCACAAAGTCAATTTTTAAAAACTCTTGTAAGGAAAAGACATAACCCATATCTCAGATGCCTAAAGACTCAAGATCTCCATAAACCAAATTGTGGTATATACCAGTATCTATAAAGTCATTTATTCATTTGAAAGACCTATATGCCAGGTTCAACAATAAAAGAGATTATGACTACTAAACTCACATAATATTTTACAAAAGAAAAAGTGATTGCAATATAATAGAAAAAATCTTATAAAATGCCCAGGATTTATTGGCTAATCTAAATGAGATAAGTAAGAGTAACAGGGTATGTGACTCTAATAAAGACAGGTAATAAGACTGTTATGTATTTGGGAGCTTCAAAGTTCAAATCAGTCTAGTCTACCTATACAACTTCTCATCATGCAACACTTATTATTATTGATGTTTTCAGCAGCAGGCACATTTTGAAAACAAAAGGTTATTCCTTCCCAGATAAACTCATCATAACACAAAGGTTTCAAAAGGAAATATACAATAAGTGCATCCAACAGAGCTGGGCACAAGTAGTACAGACAGCTTTCTACTCTTATTGTTAGAAATCTTCAGGCTTCAATCAGCTTTGCTGCAATACATACAAGTATCCACTATCTGGTGCCCGAGGACCACAATCCATAAAAAATTGAAGCTATTTTTCAAATGCTTTCTCACAGGAACAACTAATATAATGAATTTAGAGCTTCTCATCCATTCCAACAACAAATCTAAGCTACTTACTTAACAGCCAAACCACCAGATCAGTTTCATCTTAGGTGAGAAACTTAAGATATTCTGACCGAGACTACTGAGCTCTATGAAACATTTATATTCTTTAATAAAGCCAGATAAAGACTGGCAATATAGATCAGCTAGAAAGTAGACAGATTATAATCAAGATAGCAGCTAAAAATGGAGAAAATAGCCTAAAATGTTTTTATTAGAATAAAGTGTGGCAAAAAAGCAAGCTATAAAGTTACTTTTGACATCTAAGTTGTCATTATTAGTAAAATAACACAATACATTAAAAAGCATACCTGATATACAAATTAATATTTTAAAAAGCTGTGTTATTGGATAAAGGTTAAGAATAAAATTCTCCTTTGTATTTCTCTGAGGAAGTCTGGAAGAAGTTTCACTCAGTATAAAAGCAGTATTACCTTTTGAATAAAAATGATGCAAACTTACATAAGTAAAACAGAAGTTATGACTGTCAACTGACTTCAAGTTTCTCACTGCAAGAGCTTATTTATTTACTTCTTTCTTCAGCAACATATGATCAAACTAGAAAAGTTTTGTAAAAAATAGTTATTTGGTTGTATTGAGATAAAGCAGCATGGAAAAATGCTCAACTTGTAATCATGAATGTTTAAAGCAATAAAGGATTTAAAAAAGAATTCTGGCACTTAACTTTTCTGCTTTCAGGCCACACAAGGTACACACCTACAAGCAATGTCTGCCTTACACGAAATGCAGATGAGTATAGCTGAAGGTCACCCCCTCCCACATCACCTCACCCCCAATTTCAGTACAGTGCTAAGGGATTGGCTACAGCATATTCATTTGCAGGGAATGGTACTGGTACCACAGTAGTTGAGTGGACATCTAAGGCTTCACTGAAGATTATCCACTATCTTTTGAGGCTCTGAACCAGGCTAATATTTGTGAGGGCAAACTCATCAAATCTGAGTTTCTGAAGTGATATAATAAAAGAGATCAGAAAACAATAATAACAAGAAGACAGTTTAAAAGAAAAAAAGAATTTCTAGTTTTAAACAGGTTAATACTCTCACTGAAGCTACTTTAAAACATTTGAACTTTTGTATTAGCTTGTAAACATGGTCACTGGGCCATGGGAAAAAGAAAACTCATTCTGGATCTGTTAAGATGATCAATGCACTCTGCATTTCCTGTAGTATGCTTTAATTCCTTCCTTATTAGGTATTGCAAGGAAAGAGCTACATAACGACATCAGTCAAGAACCTCAAGTAACAAGTGAGGATATAGAGATACATAACATAACATAACATAACATAACATAACATAACATAACATAACATAACATGATTCTTGTGTTGCTGCTGAGTGCTAAGCAGTACCATAAACAGGTAATTTTGAAGGAGATATCATTTCATAAGGCATCAGCAAATACAGATGGTTAAATATAATTAATTGGTTCTTATAGCTAAACCAAGAGCTTATTTGCAGAATAAATAATTTAGGTGACATATTTCATTGTTTTCATTTATAAACCTGAAAGTTTCAATCTATTTATGCAGCTGCAGAAGAATGAAACTAAAGCACAGAAAATAATTCTTAAGAAGTTAAAGTCAGGTCTTCCACCAAAAGCAGTATTCAGACACACTGACAGACTATTGTCTATAAATGTGGTCCTGTGGAATACTTGCGTTATTGTTTACACTATAGAATCTTTTGTGAATATTTCTGCAACAGAAAGAAAAATTTTAAAAACCTATTAAAGCCTTATCTTTATCAAATCTTATCAAATCTTCCCACTGATTTTGATACTGGTTTCAAAATTTATACCAGTTAAGTCTAGAATTATGTGCTGCGCACCCCCCCCCCAAACAACACTTCATTATAGAATGTAAGAAAAATTTCTAGACTGGAATAAATCCCTCAAATATCAAAGCATAACTGAATTAAAATTAAGGACATAAATATAACTACACACTGGCCAAAGGGGAAAAAAAAAGTTGTATAAGTGATACAAAACCTTCTTTAATGCTGAATATTAAAAGCCAAGAAAGGTATTCCTCTAGGAAGCCATTAACCAGTGAGATATTCTAAAGAATGTCTGTATTTTAAAAGAAAATGACCTTTCACACCATGATGCAGAGGAAAGAATCATTTGATACATTTTAAAAGAACACAAGAAAAGAAAAGAGAAAAAAATGGAAGCACACAGGGAATTCTGACTCTAAACAGAGCTGATCACATTGCCACATACAGAGTCTGAGAGTTCATGGTTTCTTAGGCAATCAACCACCCGGCAGGTGGGGCCTGAAGAAGTGAGATATGAATATTTTTTTTAACTATCACAAGGTTTGCTTCCCAAGAAGGTGGTTTAGAAATAAATTGTATATCTGATCTGAAGCTGTTTCGCAGTAGCTTTATATTTTGCACTACATCAGTGGTCCTTTACAGCTGCCAATTCAGAATCCTTTATTTGCAAATCTAAAATCAAGAAGTACAAAACGTCACTTGGCAGCAAAGCTTGACCCACTTAGTATACACAGCCCCCATGTCTCACTGCAAAAATATATTAAAGTACAGGGTGCAGGTCCTGACTCCAACAAGAATGTGTCATAATATATGAAGTTTATCTTTTATTTATCATTTGTTTTCTTCTTAATGGAGCTAAATTCATTCATTTTTGATACTCATCATTCTATGAATTCTGACAAATCTATACAATTGTGTGACCACTGCCCCAAGACAAGGATTATTTACCTGGCATGGTGGTGCATGCCTGTAATCCTAGTACTGAGGAGATTAAGGTGGGAGGACTGCTGTGAGTTCCAGGTCAGCCTGAGCTACATAGCATGTTCCAGGGCATTCTGACCTACAGTGAGACCCTGACTCAAGAAAAACAACAACAAATAAATTAAAAAAAAAGACAAAACAACAAAACATGACAGGGAACATTTTAATTACCCAGAGTTTTGTATGGCCTCTCTGACATCCTATTTCGTGGTAACCAATGGTGTGATTTTGACCTTCTGGTTTTAACTCATAAAATATCTAAAAGAAATCACTGAGCACATACACTTTTGATCTTGTTCCTTTTACTGAGCATAACCATTTTTGAGGTTGATCCATGTTGCTGAAAGTCAGAGTAGTTTGCTCCTTTTATTAGTGAATAATATTCCATAATATGGATAACCTTCAATTTGCTCATCCATTTTATTGGCTGATACACATCTGGGTTGTTTCCACCTTTTGTTGATTATAAGTTAAAAAAATTGGCAAAATTTTGTGTGGAAAGACGATTTAATTTTTCTTGGGAAAATACCTACCCAGTGGCAGTTGCTGTGCTGTATCATAAGTGTTTATCTAAACTTTATAAGAAACTGCCAGGCAGTCTTTTTGAATCTGTAAAATTCTTTATTGTGGAAAACTGACTTGTTACTTAAAGACTAGAGTAAGAAAAGAAAAAAGGTTGACTAATGAGAAATGGGACAGCTGTGCTACATCTTCATGTTCAGAGCTCCCAAACTTGACCCTTATGGGAACAATTCTGCTAACTTTAATTTACACACCTTTAAGTGTTCATTTCTCATTTTTCTGCTATGTAGTTTTTATAACAAAAGAAAATAGTATGATCTATTTTGGGGTCAAATTATAGAAGTACTTCATGTTTAGAAATGGCAGAAAGCACTTTTTACGGGCACATTCTATAGTGAAATTACAGATAATGCACAAATTAAAACCTATTCTTAGACGCACCAAACTAATGTCATTAGTATCTCAACATCACTTTGGCAAGCCTTCACAGTGTGTGTTCACTACTCTCAAGACAGGGAACATTTTTATTACCCTTAAAAGCTGGATAGATCAATGGAAGCAGCTTTTCAAAAAGTAAAAGGAACAATTTTTGAATGACCATCTATCAAAAAAATAATACCAAACATTGAAAATTACACACATGTAATTTCCATCCTTTATGAAAGTAGTGACTACACAGAAAATTTTTATCATCAAACATTAAAGATTAGGGATAACTCAAATTTTATTACTTCTGATTGTTTCAATAAAAAGGTTGTGGCCCTAATTTGCTAGATACAATATTTAAAATAGGAGAAAACTACATAATTAAAAGTAAAAGCAAAAAGGAGAGTTAAATACAAACCAGAAAGTTAAAATGTACATTTAATATGTTGCTCTATGTACCCCTTATACAGAAGCAAATGTACCTCAGGAAAATAATGTTTAAAAAGGTTATCTGAAATAGAATACTTATTCTTCTGTTTGCTACTTCAAATAAAAATCTCTTCCTGATTTGTACATAGAACTTTAAACAATTTCCCAATCAAAAGTATTCTAAGGTTTCAAAGACAAATATACATTTTGTACCACCTCAGTTTAAAATTTTTCTCTGTATTTTTCTTAACTCATAATAAAAATATCCTTGCACATCTCCCCAACTAAACAATATATGCAAAGTAGACTGAGGTAAAAAGCAAGTAAAAAACCAAAAGCAATAATAGGGTTAACCTTATGAGAGAATGAACATTTAATAATACTGGATTTTTAAATTTTTTTTATAAGTTAAAGTAAGAGGAAGGCAGGCAGGCAGGCAGGCAGGCAGGCAAACGTTGACCACTAGGGAAAGGAAAAAATTGGTTTTCTAAATATTGTATCTCAATTGTTTTTTGTAGACTTTATTTATTTGTTTATTTTGGCGGAACTGGGGGTTGAACTCAGGCCCTTGCATTTGCCAGGCGTCTGCTGAGCTATAACTATGACCACTAGGGAAAGGAAAAAATTGGTTTTCTAAACATTGTATCTCAATTGTTTTTTGTAGACTTTATTTTATTTAGGCGGAACTGGGGGTTGAACTCAGGCCCTTGCACTTGCCAAGCGTCTGCTGAGCTATATCCCCAGCCCCTAGACTTTTAGACATAATACCTTACCAAACAGCTTCTCTTGAAGAACATTTTCTTTAGTATGTGTGAAACTTCTAGCTAAACTTTCAAACTGGTATTGTAAGATTCAGAGACTGGTCCATTTTAATAATTAAGTTAGTAGTTAATTAATTACTTAAATAAAGTATTCTAAGTCAATGAGTGTTTCTTGATATGTGAAGACTGACTCTTGGATATACAGCAAACCAAATATAAGCTGAATCAACAAAGTGATCGCTCCTATTACTGTGTTTAGAGAGATTATTGTATGGACTATTAATCTAAATATACATGTAAATTTTTCAACTTTATCATCAATTTTCATTAATTTGGAGCTCTGCAATGTGAAATCTCTAGTCAGACATCAAATTAACACATCAGATAATAAACTGCTACATGTACACTGTGATCCACTTATTCTTTCTCTCTATTTGAAATCCATTCTTGTTACTGCCATTTATTTAGATACTTTTCCTTGGCATCATCCTGCTGCAATAGTCATTGGATAAAACTCCTTTAAATCAGCATATTCATCAGACTGGGCTAGGGAGATAGCTCAGTGGAATAAGTGCATGCTCGGCAAGTGCAAGGTCCCGAGTTCAATCTCTGGTACCAGGAAACAAAAAAGAAAAAAAAAAAAAAAAAAGACCAAATTTATTTTAACCCCCTCCCCATTAATTTTGTTACTGGAAATTGAACTCAGGACCTTGCATTGGCCAGGCAATTTGTGCTGCTGAATTATCTCCCCAGCCCCTCAAATTTATTCTAAAAATTTATTATGCAGTATACCCTATTATACCACAACTTCTAACATATGCTATAAACTCTGTATCATTTACTTTACCCCAATATTTCTTTGCTAGTATTTATAATTATTAATCTCCAGTCCTCCTTCACTTGTTAATAATTGGCCAAGCTTATAAATGATGTCCTTCAGGAAATCACTGTAAAAAAAAAAAAATCATCAAAGGACATAAGTTCTAGGCCTACTTACTACAACATGGTTTTAAAAATTCAGCCAAGTATGTATAGCTATCCCTTCATCAAGTATAACAAAGATATCAAATTAGTTTGTCTTGCTAAGGCTACCCTAAGATTATAAACAATGAGTGTGAAATTAAGGGTTCTTAGCCAAATCAGTAAAAGCTCTGTAACTATAAGTAAAAATTTGTCTAAAATGATTTTGCTAGCTATCAAGAAGTGGTCCATGATCCAAACAAGGTCAGAAGCTATCATTTCTCTCATCTTAATCTTTTTATTACCACAACCATACATAAACACACACAGCATTCTCCAATCAATAAAGCCCTAGCCGGGCGTGGTGGCGCACGCCTGTAATCCCAGCACTCGGGAGGCTGAGGCAGGAGGATTGTTGTGAGTTCGAGACCAGCCTGAGCTACAAAGTGAGCTTAAGGACAGCCTGAACTGCATAGTGAGACCCTGTCTCAAAAAGACAAAAAAAAAATAAAAAAAAAAAAAAAAAAAAAAAAAAAAAAAAAAAA